>JAYJMB010000147.1:0-12392 GCA_036873735.1 Pouteria campechiana
ATTGGAATATTTTCAATCGTTCAGCCCTGAACCTCACTTAAAAATAATGCGATCCGCTAGACAGTTGTTTCATGGCTATTGATTGGTGGAGCCAGTATTTTCAACTTCTGATTATTTTCGAGGCTATCTTCGATGGTGTAACTAATCAGATCAATGGTTTGGATTACAAATTCCCGTCAGATAACTCAAACCACAGGCCCACACGCATGGAATCAAGCCTTCCATTAAACTGTGCATGTGTTGGTAAGCAGGGCAGCAGAACATCTTAAAATTCTTTTCACGATACCTACAGTCCTAGACTATGAGAATAAAGCAGAATGATAATAACAAGCAGAGACTAGCCTGGCAAATCACGCAGGTCCCTTCATCTGCCATCATGCTTACTGTCTGATCTGGAGGGGAAGAAGCCATGCATGAAGTATGTGTCCTCGTCTTTAGGGACTTCTTAATGGCTTCTTCAGACAAACCAGTGTTTACATCTCCAATCCTTTCCTCTAAGGCCAACAGTTCCTGAATTTACAGTCAAACCCATTAAAAAAAAGTTGCCAAAATCACCAGAACGGCAGCTGTAATAGTTTAACAATGACAACAATAGGATCAAATCAAGCAGCAACATGCATGCCCAGAAAATTCATGGACATGGAACACTCTAGTCACTCATCTGGATCAACTACTAACTCTTATTGCAAAATGCAAAATTCACCTCCTGGCAATAGAACCCACTTGCAGGTGATTCTAACCACCTGAGTGGTATGCCAAAGTAATGGAAACTCAAGACTGAAGAGAAAAATAGACTCAGGGATTAACTTGAAGAATCATTTTGATCTGTCCCAATTTGGATTGCTAGTGGTTCTAAAGAGCACAGTGTCACACCATGCTGCCAAGCATCCAACCATCTGCTTTTTAAATTGTGAAACAGATTCATGAAAAAGGTTAACAACATTGAAAGATGAGCTGTGATCATATGGCTGAGTGGCCCCCACTTTAGACTGTTCATGGTTCTACAAAAGCAAGTTGGTCATATCATGTTCAACCCAATAAGACCTTTCCAAAGGGACACTTAAAAAGAGCATGGCAACACTCAATAAAATAAAAGCAAGACATTCATATCACCTAAGATCTTTTTACCAGGGTTCGTGCTAATATTGACCTGCAATGAATGGATTTGCAGACTTACCCACTTGTTTAAACTAAAAAGCAACTAGGTGTTACTGTATACCTGTGAGAAAATTTGTCAACTAAATTATGAAGCAACTGACTTTATTCTCAGTTTTTCCTACTCAAGAGGCCAAGTTCCTAAAATTTTTGGGGCACAAATAACGAATTTTTTCCTTTTTATTTCCCTTTTCTACTTTCTCTCCTCTTCTTTCTCTTTTTCTTTATCAGGTTGTGATTTTGTGGGAGCAAGTAGATAGGTGAGTGGAGACAATTTAAATACCTAGTGTAAGAACCATCCCCTGTTCATGATCCAGTGATTCCAAACATGCCTTTCGAAAAATCTAACCATAAGACCATGGCAACCATTATTACCTCATAAGACATGTCATCTATATCCAGCCGCATATCTCTGTGTTGATCAATGAGATTCCCTACTCCATAGAAGCCAGAGAACTCTAGCATTGCAACATCCTGCAGGCATCATGAAATTTTGATGATCAATTTACACCCTGCCAAAATCTGGCTAAAATAATTGGTTAGCGTATGAAAATAATGTGCACAAATGAATATGATTGATGATTCATTAGCCAATCACATCATGCTATTCCAGTTCTCAAACATGTTTTAGAATATGCTAGCCTTTTGTGACAGTATGCAGAATCACTATGCCAGAGACATAATTCATAGATCCCTAATGCAACACTAAAGACATGTTGATATAAATACAGCAACACTTACAATGCTTGGCTGTTTCACAGCATTTTCTGGAATTTTCCCTGTAAATGATAACTAAGTTTTATGTCATGGCCATTTCATAAATGCATTTCTTCCCATTGTTGTTTACTCTAAACATGCTTACTTTTTGGGACATGTTTCAGCAATCTATATGTTTCAAATTGGCAATATTGGTGACAGAGGAGAAAAGAAATACCTCTGATGACAGATATCTTACACGTCCATTGACAACTTCTGTAGCACCCCTCCGGTGAGGCCTAAAAATCCTGTCTCCACTCGATGAAAAAGGTCTAGGATACCTGGAACCTGAATCCGGAATATCCCGAGAAGGATTCAAAGTGCCATGAAGCAAGTTTGAGTTTGTTGGGTGCCTGAAGGAAGGTGCAGCAACTTGTTGATGATAGCTGTAGCTATGACTTCCTGGCATGCTTTGCAACAGTGGAGGTGGATGGGGTGGGTGCATGGAAGATGAAGGATGCAGGAGCATCCCAGAATTTCTATTGGAAATGTTGTCCTGATATCCTTGCCCAGACATATTACCAATATCTAGAGGGCTTCCGCTGATGCCTCTCCCTAAATGAAAACATGAAAGCCATATTAGAAAATCCATGTAGTCAACACCAGATTCGCTGACTAAAAATTTTAAAATCCTTAGCAATAACAACTAACATTCCTGTGCTCACATTTTTCTAGTTCTCAATTGCAGAATTTGGTTGCACCAGATATCATGAACTTCCATGGCCATGAAATCCGGTGCAACCAAACACACCCTATGCCATTGGATCCATCATCACTGTGGCATGTGCACCAATAAAATGTTTAACTCCTAAAAAGCTGTCAAAAGCCATCAACATTGCAAAAGAAGAAAACAGGATTACAGAAAGAAGAACTGTGCAGTTGGAAGAAAAAATGTACTTTCAGCTGTCATAGAGCATTTAGTCCATATATCAATAACATTTAACACAGAAAAGAAAGCTACTCGGAAAAACCGCCTTAGAAGATCTAGTAAAATGCTGCAATAATTATTTTTTACCAATAGTTGTTATAATTATCTTAAGGGCGTGCTTGGTAACAAGGAAAAAAAGGGTGGACAAGTTTTCCTCCCTTTTCACACCTTTTGATGGGATTTCTACCTAACAACCCTGGTTTTTCTCATTACCCTATATTTCCAATCATTATTTCCTACCTTTTCATACAAAAAGCCTACTTATTTCATCTTTATTCACTTTATTTCTATTTATTACCCCCTATTACATCAAATCATTTCTCTCACTTTTCCTCCACTTTTCCATGTTCGTTTTTTTTCACCTCTTTTCCCCATTCCCAAACACATCCTAAGTAGTAAAATCAAACTTTCTGGAAGAACAAAACTACCTTGCAAGTAAGGCATTGGCAGTGCATAGTTCCAACCAGAACTGCTTCCATCACCCCCATTGCTGCCAAAATGTTCCACCCACACATTGGCTGCTGGCTGGAAGGATCTACCCATATAATTACTTTGAATTAACTGCCTTGGATGTGCCAAAGAAGAGTCTATCTGAAGACCGAGAGTACTGGATCTGCTCCTCACACTTCTTTGAGATCCTTCAGTAATTGAGAGAACTCCAGTTCCTCTGTACTCAGGTGGGGTAAAAGCTGGAGGATCCAACGCGCAAATGCCATTTTCCAATAGCTCCTCCCACTGCTCAGGTCCTGGATTCAGTGGGACCCCTGAAGATGATGAGCTTGCTGAGCCATTGACATGATAGTTTGCTGGAAAACCCCCTGAAGTCTTTCTTTTGCATGAACCTCTAAGGTTATCCATGAAGTGAGCACTCCTTCCATACTCATCTAAACTAATTCCAAGTCCATGATTGCTTGATGATGGAATGTGATCAGAAGGACCATGATTCAGCGGCAATGGGTTAATTCTGCTTGCTGATGGGGGTACCATGTAAGGATTGTAGGCGAAGTTTGGAGGAGCAGCACTGTTTAAATCAATATTGATGGCAAGATGAGGATGTTGAAGACCATTATACTGATTTCCATAATACATACTGCTGTCATGATGATCCATCGGCATGCGGTGGTGATCAAGATTAGAAGAATTCCTGGATGAAGGCATCACTGGATGGATGTTGGGATTTGTAAAATTAGACATGTTGCCTAGAAGAATGCAGGGTTCAGACTGAAGAGGGTTTTGCCCCTGCTCTATTTCAAAATCATGCATTTGACTCGTGCACAGTATGTTTCGTTGAGCCATGTCCACTTACAACACACTGTAATGTAGGGCTTTGAAGCAGAAATTAGTTGCCCTGCACGATCTTCATAGGAATATTTCCTGCTGCCACACAGATGAATGTGCTAGAGTAAGATACATTGGCAATGTAGAAAAGAAGAAAAAGAACAGAAAGTTTGAAAACAATGTGAAATGCTTATGAATAAATCATCTCATGAAGTATGCATCAACATCCAAGATCAGCAGTTAAAATCTGGAACCATATACCATATACTCCAATTTTAAGGTGACAAAGAAGACCTGTTCAGAAAGTAAATATAACATCAGAAAATTTTCCCACATTTTTAAATTAGAAACTCAGGAATATGGATACACTTATTGGTCAGATGACGCAGAACACAATGATATATTTGTTTTACAAATAAGTATAGAATTTAATAATTATTCATTTGATTTGGAACACTTGATCTGGGGTTTGATGAAGGCATCAAAGTGTGAAAATAAAGATTCTATAGAAAAATCTTAAACTTCAAGTCAGAAAAAAGACACCTTAGAAAAATCTAAAGTTGCACTGGTATTGTGCATAGATCATAGCTTTACTGTCCGCTCTCCCAAACTCCTTAAGGCATTTAATGCTGCACTAATCAGAGTGCCTATTTCTGCATGATGAGTTCTAGATTCCAAAAACTCCCAAACTCAAACTGTTGTTGGAATAATCTGCAAAGACTTGATAAACTTGTTGACAAGAAATTTAGGATCTGTCTAGACAGAGGTAATTCAGAAGGCAATGGAAGGTAATGTTTAAAAGAGTAAAAAGTAATGTCAACAATGGAATGAGATAAAGGCTAAATTGCCTGCTGATTATAGAAAAAATAAGGCTGACTTAGAAAAAGGTAAAATTGAATGTCGAAAAGATGAGACTGACTAAAAGTGGATGAATTACCTACTGAAAGGTTTGCCTTATTTGAATAGTACTAAACATGAAGTTGATGTCTTGTCAAGTAAAATTGGACGAAAAACTCTTGCACTAAGGCCTGATGGCTCAAGAACTATCAATGCATGATTCATCTACAAGAAACAGATAGATGAATCCACGAGTAAAAGCAACGACTTTCATTGGAGATATTTAGAATCAACAGAGGAAACAACTGGAGCAGCCGTCTACTGTAAATTTGAACCCAGATACTTTTGCCTTTATTAGCTCATTTCAAAACCCTCACAGTTGAATGCAGGTGCAGTCATAGGTGTGTAGGGGCAGATTGGCCAAGGCCAAGGTGATTGTAAGGACTCGAGAAATGCAAGGCGCTAAATATTTTTGATTATCTCCAACTTCACAGCAGAAATAAGAATCAATGCAAATGGAAATTTCACTTTCATTGGATAAAATGTTACCACTTATGACATGCCAAGTCAAATATGTGATGACTATTTTGTGGAAATTGAGTTCTTCTTACCCTGTCCAAACTAAAAAATAAATTAGAATGAACACAGATACAGTGCTGTATCAAAAAGGTGGATTTGATTCAGGAAGGGACTGCACACTCCTGGAATTGTAAAAAGGAGACAGCATCAAAATGCTTGAAATTTTTTTGAGAAAGAAGACAGAAGCTGATAACAGGGAACTTTGGCAAAGAAAATGATAAAGTGACAACTACGACAGCAGGGCTTTGATGCAAAAAATTATGCTCTGAGATTGAAGTATGGAGTTGCATCATGAGGCTGATAATTCATAACACTAAAGAATTTCAAGCTATGCAGGTCACAGAAATGCAGGCAAGCAGTTTAAACTAATCCTTCATGAGGGTAGAATCATTGATTGAGCAGGTTATCTATCATTATATATGTCAGCTTGGCTTATGATTCATGACAAACTGAATTGGGGTATCCAGAAAAGATGGCTTTCCTGAGTCTAAGTAAGAATCTTATTTCAGTCCTAAAAGGAGCAGCAGAAAATATCCCAGCAAGACAAATGCAAACCGAATCGACCTAAAACACTTGATGTGAAATACAAAGGGGTTTTGGCATCCAGACTCCAAGCATGACAACCATGGTAAAGGTTTGTCATGATTGATTTGACTGTATGTAGTTTGTTATTACAGAGGCTTGAAGCATGATCATCATGGCAGTGGTTTTTTTCGTGACTGTTTGAACTTAGTTTGTTGTGATCCAGGAGTGATTTATTTCTGGTTTATGTGATGATTTAATACACCACATTTTTATTCATTTCTTCACCTTTCATGAAAATAAATTTTGATTTTGAATGATATTTGCACTTTTAAATGCTTGGATCAAATATTCCAGTACAACCACCAGCCACTGGGATCTTCAATTTTTCAAGAAAATGAGAACACCTTGAAGCTTTCAAAGCAAAGTAAAAACTGCTGTGAGATTTAGAATGTATATTTGCTCATTTTAGGTTCCCCGCAAGCAACCCTAATTACCATGTATAAAGAATAGATGATAATGATGTAGGATTCCTACACAAATAAACAAGAAAGCGGAAAAAGAGGGAGAACAATGAAACAGAGAAAGAAAGCAGACAATATTTGGGAGAACAAAAAAATTTCATTCGCTAAGAAATGGCATGTACACAATATTAATATATTAAACAACTTGAGCAACTTTCCTCAGCAGTACAAGACATGGATGAGAAGATACAAGGAATAACCAATTTAAAAATGTAAAAAAAAAAGTTATTCTTCCACTATATTTCTTTCAAAATGATGAAGTACATCTCAACTTGCATCAAAATGTTACATTCAATCTGCGGGTCAACCTTGTCCCTGATGGTGGTCCAATCCATTGTTCACGCAGTAAGCCTTTATGATGGAATTAAACCTCAGCTAGCACCTAAAACACAATGCTGTCCACGGGTTGGGCTATTGTCGTAATTTCACAACTTCAATTGTGGAGCAAGAAAGTGGCCTCGTAGTCCTTGAAAGTAGCTTCCTTTGGTATGACTTCCCATACACCTTTCAACATAGAGCATGCCTGACATTTTGTAATGGTATTCAATCTGAAGCTTCAGAAATATACCACAGTCAGTCAATATTCTTACCATGTCATCTCTATCACCCTAGGAATGATAGTTCTGTAATCATCCTCTAAAGCATATAACAACACCCTTTTTGTTGGCAACATATTGAAGTATTCCCTAGGAATTATAGTCATACAAAAATGCTTTCCAGCTTGATTTGCACATTATAGGTGATTTAAGGCTTAGAATCTGGTTCAAGTTTTGTAATATCTAACGAAACTGAACCACTCAAAAAGCAGGACTATATATTAATTTTTACAGTATGATTTTACCAACTGAACCTAAAGAGCTACAGTTTGTAAAAGCCATGTTTCACCAAACAAAGAGATTGGCAGTCCCCTCAAATCAACTCCCTCATCACACAATTGAACAAAAAACTTCAAAGAGTCATCCACAATTTAAGCACTAGAGCAAATGCAGGATTGATGGTTATCATTTCTATCTATGGCTTCAAACATGAAAAACACTGACAGGCTACAGCCATACATGCATTGAAACCTGGCCCCACAAAGAAGGCATATTGCAAGAGCCCGATTGATTGCACAAAGAAACAACTACACCAGCAGACAATGCAGACATATGGCAGGAGTGAGACTATCAGCAGAAGCATAATAGTGGCCGAGGCCAAGCATTGCTAAACATTACTCAGTCCAATGTTAAAGGCTACTATTGCAGATGACAGTAGTGCCATAAACCTGATCTTTTATATTTATAGTCAGTAGTGATGAAAGTACTGCTAAAAACCTTGGGACTTCACATAGCAATAGAACCAAGCTGTGTTCTCTAAACAATGAAATCACCACCATAATTTTTTCACTATGGAAAGCTATGGACACTGTCCATAATATATTAATTAGTTAACCCCAGATGGAATTCTTCTACAGAAGTATAACAAAGAGAAGAAAATGGTTGCATGATTACTTCATCTCTACCACTTTGTATTGCAGAAAGTGTAAAATAATCAGAGTAAATTTAAGCTCATTCATTTCCGAACAAATACAGAGACATCGATGCTAGTCCTGAAAGAATATTTTTACATGCTCCTACTCAAATGTGTCCAGGACCTGTAAATTTTCCAAGCCATAGGGCAAGCAAAACAAATCAATCTCTCTTTGCAACATAGTCAATGATAGTGTTCACTGCATCATTATGGAAGGATATACTGCTTTCTTGAAGTAGGAATTAAAAAAAGTTCAGCGGAAAGACATGTCTCTAATGTTGCTATGGAGAGATTACAAAGACTTTAGGAAAATAGCATAATCATTCAATTAGAGGTTAGTAGATACTAAGAAATACACAAATAATGTTTTACAAAAATGATGTGATGATTTTATATCCTTGAAACAATTTTCAAAAGGCTACACAAAAATAAATATCATTTAGAAAAATACAGTAAACTTTCAAGTTTTTAAATAAGAAATTCTAAAATTCACAAAAAAGCTCCAAAATCATGAGGTAACTTTAAACGTCATTTGTTATATTACAAAACTTCAGTTGCAAATGAATTGAATGGAATCAACTACTTGTACAATGTCTTAATTAGATATTATCACCTGCTAATATCATATCACCAAGCTGCCAAAAAGATATATTGGAAATAATTATCAAAGATACCAAAAATAAAGAAAACACTAGTCAACACCTAATATTTCTCACCTGTGCAACACACAAGGCTGCGCGCCCTTATATGTCACATAGGAGAACCCAGTATAAAGGATGAGGGTCAAGTACCCATATATGTGTGCCACAGCACTTGAGGTTTTAAGAAGACCCAGGATGGGGTGAAGCAAATCCTTTTTCTCCCTTTTATACATGAGATCATGATTGAACAATTCATGTATTTAGGGCCTTTGGACTTTGAAAAGTTGATAAGCATGCACTATTAGCTCGTTTACACACTAAAAAATTTGCCAGCATCGTGAATAGATGCAACAACAATAAATCATCCATCAAGGAATTCCCAATGCGATGATGATCTGACTCAAGAATAAATCAGTGTGTTTATCAGGAGGGCATTTCATGGAAAAAATATATTGTAGAAAGAAAAAAGAAAAGAAAAGAAAACAAGAAATTTGCCACTTGGTTCCAAACAATTTTGAACATCATCATAGTTGAAACCATCAGCTACCACACTTGCAATTTAGCAGACTCTGAAAGTATATTGCCATGCTTCATAGCTGCCTCAGCCCTCGGGACAATAAAACAAATTTCACTTTGTTAGGCATAAAGGCATAAAGCAGAAAACGGAATTGAAATTCAGAGATAATTGAAAGGCTGGAGTGAACATTTTGGGCGTGTTTGTAAGCTGGGAAAAGAGATGAAAAAGAGGGGGTAAAGGAGGAATCAAGAAAAGTAGAGAAAACAAGGAGAAATGGTGTAAGAGAATAAGAGGTAACAATTCAAAAAAAAAAAAAAAAAGATTTTTCGAATACTCGACTCAAAGGCAGCAGAGTACTCAACTAATTTGGTTATAGAAATTTCAAATGCTAATGCAGTCACAAAGGAACCATACATCTCAATCTATCTCAGAGGAGAAAAGAAGAAATCAACCATTTCATTACCTTTGGCAACAAGACTATTAATACAACCAACTTACCAAAACATAAATCAGACAAATGCAAATCAAATTAGACTCCATACACTAACTACAAATAGCTGGCTAATATTTCATTAAATGGGATGCTATGCATCATAAGTTCGAAACTGCAAAATTGCTGGCCTTATTTTTTTCAAGACACTAAATAAGTAGTCAAAGGTTAAAGAGTGGAAAATTTATTAGAACTCATCCTGCCAAAAAAATTTCATGACCAAAATTGTACCCATCTTAGCATAGTTATTGCCCCTAACAGTATAAAAAACAAGAGATCCACTCATTGTGAACACGTGCATTCAAACTAAATCTGATATAGAAGTTTTATAAACATCACCTTAAATTAAGAACAATTTCTTAAGAGCAACAATCAAAATCATGTCAGGCCCAAAAAACAAAAAGTAAGCTTTTTCATCTGGCAAGAATATTCAAGGATGATATAAATTACCTTTCTATTGCCAATAACTCAAAAGGCAAACGTTGATCCAGTCTTATCACCTTGAATTAGTTCCACTGCAAATTAAATTCATTTACTTAAACACATCGCCTCCTTCACAAAACAAAATAAGCAAATGAAAAAAAATCTAGGAGACATAATTGTGTTCGACGCCAAAAAAAGGCAAAAAAAAAAGAAGAAGAAGAAGGACGCGAAAAGCTAGAAATAGACGATAATCCGACCGATCTTCGTAAACATCCGCTGCGACATTGATGTGAATCAATCCAAAATCTTGATACGGCAAGCCCGATAATCAGAAGATCCCATCGGTCTCTAAAATTGATATCTTTCAAAAAGACATGAAATAATATAAATAGTGAAACGAAGCGAAGAATCCGAGTCCGTCTGCCAAATCTAAAAGCCTACAGAGGTTTTAAGACAATTTTTTCATGAAAATACAAGATACAACAGATTTCAAAACATGAAACTTCCGGATTCTCCCAAAACGCGTTTCATCTGCACAGCGATGCGTGCATGCGTACGATCCCCCAATTCGGACAAAATTAGAGACGATCCAGACAACAAAAACTGAGAACCCGCTAGAATGCAAGCGAGGAAACGATGGAGAGGAAAATCTCACCGAAATCAGCACGGATTACGAAATCCAAACCGACAATCGCGTTTGGAGATTCCGGAATCGCAATCAAACTCCAGTGATTCCGTGGAATGCGATCGACGGATGCCTCTGAAGACAACCCCAGAAGAAGAAGTGGTAGAGACGAGGACGGAGAAGAAAATGCCTTCCGTCAGAAAGACGAATAACGTGAGGGAGAACGGAAAGAATACTAGCGGCAGAAAGGCAGCCAATCATCCGCCCTTTTCACATGCATACATCATACGCTGCGTAGTCGGCTGCACCGTATTAATTTGTAGAATCATTTCTCTACCGTCCATTTCATGAAATACCCAGTCAATCTCATCCGTTCATCTAAAATATTCTTTATTTATATAATAATTATAAATAATTTTAATTATTTTTAATCATAATATTTTAAATTTATGTAATTTTTCTCTATGATTTATATAAAAAAGAAGCATAATATATTATAATATTAAGAAATAATATAATAATTTAAAAATATATATTATTTTTATGGACGGTGAGGATTTTAGATTAAACATCTTGGTTATTTTAATTAGATGAATGTTTCACGGCAGCAATTGCGGTTTAATACTACAATAACATAAATGGGAAATGGGAGCACGTACTGGATAACCCCATCGCTCGCCATGAGCCGGAATTTCCACGTCAGACGAATAGGGAGATGCCACGTGCAAGCTGGCCGACCATGAGAAGATCAGACACAGCTGTTGTATCAAAACCTACTGTACAACTTTACTTTTACCCCAGACAGCTATAACCTGTAAAACATCCCATCCATTAAAAAGCCCAGCAAAGATATGATAGTTATTGTCGATGAATCAGAATATCTATTCTATTTAATCGAGAGGGGATTTAAAAATGGTCGATATTTCATTTAGGCGCATGATCCGATCTATCCGTTGATTAATTCATACATGCTAAATACGTGTAGAAAAATGGTGGTACACATCTTAACGGAGTAGATATTCTGCAAACCTGGCCTGCTGGGATGAGAAAATGCTGTATGTTTCATTTCTGTCCAGAGGCTGTATGTGTCGATTAAATCATCATGCCCACGCGGACCTAATCGAATCTTCTTTTTTCTGCAGTAATTGCACGTACGCCCGAGGGGACCACCCGAAGATACCGACCATGGAGCCAATACATTCCAGCGGCACATGCGCGTGAAATCTGAGCCGTTGAAAATGCGAAAGTTGCATTACTGATTGAAGAAGAAATTTGAGTGGATGGATTTGTAAAACTTGGCTCAAAATAGTAGAAAAACGAGCGTCAGTTGGATTTACTGGAGATTCGGACTTTGTTGCTTGAATAGCTGTTCAGAAGTTGTGTCTGATGCCGGGCTATATGCAGCCGATCGGACGGAGAGTTACGGTGCATTGGATTCTCCCAATGATTCGACAGCATATTCCTGTCCTTGTCTCTCTCTATTCACGGTTCCATCGGCGTGCATGAATCGGTCGTTTCCGATGATCGTAACCGTCTATTTTATAGCCATAGAATGAACGGTTCGATCCGCCAACTGTTGGACCGAAGGCAGCCGCCGGAGCACGGAAG
>JAYJMB010000148.1:0-18471 GCA_036873735.1 Pouteria campechiana
TATTTAGGAATCAAATAGGTGCAAAAGATGAAGTATTAGGAGAATAAAATATGACATTTTGCATTCTCATCAATAATTTATGGATTAATTATGTGATTAAGATGATGAAAATATGAGGATTTTTTTTTCAAATTTAGTGATGAATTTTGGGAAGCATTTTGGTGGAAAAATTACATTTTTCAGGCGTGTACAAGTTTACCGTGAATTTTTGGTAGCCTTGGAAATAAATAGTCAATAAATTCCCAAAAATATTAAAATTACCTAAATTGATGTGTAATATGTCAAAAATAATTTTGAAAGGGCAAATATGATGATTAAAAATTCATTTGAGTGATAAAAATAAAAATTGAGAATTTAAATGGAGATAAAAGAAAGAGGCATGCATTTTGCCAAGTGGCAAGAATGCACAACACCCCACCCCCTTCTCCAACACTTAAGTTCATAAGAGAAGCCCCCATTTCTCTCATTTCACTTAATTTTTTCCAGCAAGTTTCATTCCCTTCCAAGCTTCATATTCCTCTTCTTGAAGCATATCTCCATGGGACCATCCATGTCATTGGAAGAATGATCCAAAGCCCTCGAAGGGGAAGGCCATCACTCAAGCATCATAACCAAGTTGATATCCCTCATCCTCTTGATGAATTTTAGCACAAATTTGGAGCCAAATAATCTCGGTATAAGGGGCTTTTGATGGAGGAGTAAGAGGGATGAAATGTAGATAGGATTCATAGTGTAGATCATCAAGATGAAGCCATTTGGACCATCAATCCTTGGATCCTTGAGCATAGATTTTGGCCCACTATTTTCCATCAAATTTTTTTTCATCTTGACCCTTAAATCATGACCCATTGTTGATCACAAGATGGGAAAAAATCTGGATCAAAAACCCCATGAATTGGATCATCAATTTCTTTGAAAATCACATGATCCAACCATTAAAATTGGATGATTTTTATGCAATAATTGGGACCACTATTTAGGGTGATTATTAAGCCCTTGGTTCATGCTTTAATTACCACAAATTAAGGATTAAATTCTTATTGGTCACCCCAAGATAAATGACCAAACAGATGATATAATGCATGCTTGATTTACATGATGTATATGCTAAAGAAATTTGATTGAAATCGTATTAAAAAGATGATTTTTTTGGGCAGCACCTTTCATAAAAAAATTATGTCATTAGATAGCCATCAAACTACAATAAATCCCATGGAATTGATCATAATTGATGGCCCAAAAAAATCTTATGAAGATGGGCCAAAATGCTAGATGATTTGGATGCTGAGATGATACAATGCAAATGACCTAATTTTTTTTTATATTGAAAAAGTCATTCTTAAGGGCTATCAACGTGAGACCTTTGAGAAAATGAAATAAGGCTTGAGTGATATAAAATATTAAATAATTCTAATTTTGATTAAGGGTAGTGAAAACATATGAAAATATGTGATGAAAATGCATTACTTTCTGAAACTTCAAATTTTCTAGATTATGTATCCTGTAACATAAAATACAAATAAAATAGTAATTCTTGACCAAAAATTCTGAAAATTGGAACGTAGAATCCTCATTATATGAAGAACACTTTGTCTTCAGACCTCTAATCAAGATGAACCACAAAAAGTTTCCAAATGGGGCCATGAACAGTGAACTCACTAAGGGTTATTTAATTCATGCTAAAATGTCAAAATTACTGCACCATAGTATAAAATATGTAAAGTATATTAAATGGGCTCCAAATGACCTGAAAATTGATCATGTAATCTACATAATGTGGGAAACATTTTTTCTTTTAACCTTAATTCAATATGAGCCCTATAAACCAATCAAAAAAGTCCATGAACAAGATATATACCATGTTTAGAATTCCAACCAAAAATCACTGCCCATATTTTACAAACCTATAATGATGCAATTTATTAACTAATCATGTGATGATTTTATGATGATTAGATAAAACTTAATGAAGAAAATGTTATGTATTTGGATGTGATACACATGCCTGGGAATTTACATAATGTACATAAATATTAGGAGATGTACATGGAAACTATAGGTAGCGAGAGCTACGGCCACCTTACAACTACCAGCTAAGAAGGGGCAACGTACAGCCATTGGGGGTAGGTGGAAGGCTCTGGGCACTGTGGGCTATTCCTGCCTTATGATGAGACCAGTAAAATATATGATTTGGAATGTTGTGAGCCACTGGGATATGGGAAAGTGTGCTGGATATCGTCCCTACGTTCTGGCTATTTACCAGTTGAGGTAAAAGATTTTCCTAGGTAGATGAGGATATAGCCCATCTGTCAGGAGATGCACGTATGATGATAAAGCATTCTTGGTTGGGGATGTGTTCCTCGGATGATGGATATGAAGAGGATAATGTGGATGATGTACATGGTTTATGCTGCATTTGCACGTGCATAGTTACATGGTATGAGCATGGCATGGCATAAGATGCATGCACTACAGTTGTTTTACTATGTTTTGTTGCCTGTCTACTTATTGAGTTTGCTCTGACTCATGTTAGTTCATTTTATTTTTTTTTAGATGGCAGGATGTACGAGAGAGCCCAACCAGGGGTTAGAGCTCAGTTGGGGGCCCAGTGAGGGCAGATGGATACCTAGGTTGGGCCTAGATTGAGCACACGATGTTTAGCTACTTGAACATATTTTGGTACATTAATGATAACACTTGAAATGTGTATTATATGACTCGATATATTGAAACTTCTAGCTAAGTAAAAATATATTTGTGTTATTTTGATATTGTAGGTCTTGTATGTTATATTGTCATTTTCCCCCATACACATGAAAAGATTTTTGGAGAAGTGTGTGGGCATAATATCTACTATTCAGGCCCAATTTAATCACACTTAGTTATGTGATTAAGAGATTGATTATGGTTTACCATAGCGGGTCGCTACAATTGGAAAAAAAGCTATTGAAGCCCAACACAAGGCAATGCAAGCTCAAAAAGAAAAGGCTTCATCAGCTTTTTCTTCAAAAGAAAAAATTATCTCAGACTCTTCAAGCTCTCATTCAGCTGAAGACCTTAGTCGCAATTCTAACTCAATAGGTTCATTTGAGCATGATTCTGATCCATTCTTTAATTAAATGAAGTGTATAAATGTTCTAATCTCTAAATGAACTCTCCTCCAACAAAGGCTGAAACACCATCACACATGCTACAGAAAAAGTCTAGCTATCCCCATTAAAGTCAAAAAGGACGAGCCAGCTATTTAATCTCCAGAATCTTCAAAAGAAGACACGCAATCCCAACAGTTCCTAAATTTGGAACAGGAACCTCAAAAATCGTGAGCACCCTTGGTTTTGCGCCCCTGATTTTTCTCAACCAACAAATGTCAGTCATCTTCTAACCAGGAAACCAATTTTTCTTTTCTATTTAAAAGCAAATGCTCTCCATTGTTAGGCATCGGTTGCTAACCCCTCTCCCTTTCTATTATGTATTCTCCAACTTTTTCAAGCTTTGTTTTAATAGAGAAAATTTTCAGTGTTGTGCTATAAAAAGACAATATCTCATTTTGTAAGTAAATTTCTTTTATAAAAGAAAGTTTTCATAAATATTATATTCTTTTTCTCTATGCACCGATCATTAATTTACATTGACATCATATGATCTAAGATATTGTAGAGTCATAGCTTCCTCTAAGGTTAATTTCCTTGAGGCCTTAGCAATGAGCTCACCTTGTAGTAAGGTCATTCATGATCAAAATTAAAGAAAAAGGCTTAGAGTTAAACCTTAATATAAACCTACAATAATAATTAAAAAAAAAACAACTTACTTTTATAATACACTCTATCCAAACCGACATATATTTAATGTACTTCCCTTCAATTGGTATTCCATCTGGTCCTATCCTAGAGTTTTATCTATTCTTAATTTTCTTAGAATTTCTTTTATGTCAAATAGTCTAATTCTATATAAATAAGTAACATTTTTTTATGTAAGTGCCAAATATTTTTATATACCCTTAAAATGCCTTTTTCCTACTTTTTTATACATTTTTTATTTCCCTACATAACTACCAATTTACCCTTCTAAAAAACAAATGTATGCTACTTACATATGACTTAAAAAGTAACTTGCAAATCCAAATTTTGAAGCGTGGGGTCTATTCGAGTCCAAGACCTAGGTCATTTGAAAATCCAAATTTTGAAACGATGGATCTTCAATGCTGTATCTTGTATGTTTGTTCATCAGACTGCAGTTCTGGGACTATGGAAGAATGAAAAGCTAACTTGCTTAAAAGCATGCTGGCATTAGCTCAAGCTTGATGGAATGCCAACTTGACCTGGAAATTTATATTCCTCCAATGAAGCCATGCTTGAGGTGATTTTAATGCAAGAACGCCCATATTACGTAAATTGTTCAAGCGGAGAGTGACAGCTCGGGCTCAAGCTCAACAGGATGAAATCTCCGGCTCAGGCCAACACCCCTTGGCAAACCTCATGCATAGGATTGACAGCACTTTCAAATGGCGAAAGGCACACCACAAAGAGATTGACTGATTCTGAATCTTTTGAAGCTTTGTCGTTTGCTAAGTATTGCCCAATGAAAGAAAAGAAATTCAGTTGGCAAAAGGGCAGTAAACAGCCAGCAGCAATCTTGTGTAATCACAACCTCCCAAGTAAAACCTGCACCTATAAGATATGCCAGGGAAAAATAAGCGTTCATGTGCAGCAAACATGCATAAGAGATAAGGAGATAGGACTTCAAAATTTGAACAGGCCAAGATAAACTGAACCCAGGCCAACAATATAACCTTGGGACGATATAGACAAAGTTTAAGACTAGCCTTGGATCATATCATTCAATGCTCCCGACTCCTTCCTTCCAAAGGGTTTTATTTCATGGCTACTTCCTGTCACTCAATGCCAATGCACCAAAAAAATTCTAGTAATTAAGATGTAGTGGTGGATATTGTCGAGGTCAGATGATGCAACCTTCCGATTCCATTGCTTGACATTAATGCCTATTGCCAGCATGGCCCATCAAAAACATGGTCCATATTGATCATCCTAAAGGCCAGCAAAGGATGAAGTGGGCGAAGTTGCCAGTCATATTCCTTGGACAATTCAGGAAAACAAGGAAATACAAACATGTTCTCTTGATACAAAACCAGCAGCAATGTTGCATATCAACACATCACAAAAATATTGCCTGATTGGACAGACATCATCATTGGGTTTCCATGTCATGCAAACCAGCTCGCTCCAAGATGGTGCTCTATGATTATCCTGCTGCTGCTTAGGGACAAATAGTATGGAGGACCTTGTGCCTTGATTCTTCAGTTCTAACAAATGCCTCACATCAATAACATATCTCAGAGCTCAACCAAACCTGATAGAGAAGCTTCTGGCCAAATGTTCATTGATCAAAATGATGTGCTCCACACAGCCAGGAGATTAAAAAAAGAAAATCCAAATCTGTATCTGTACAGTTCGCTCTCATTGATCATTGAGAATGCCCAAAAGATATCAATAGGCCAACCATATTTCACATGGGGAGATCCGGGGTGTCATCAATTCCCTGGTCAATGGAAAAATGTACATATATGGGCAGCCGCTTGTGCATGTAGATAATTATACTCTCAAGATCTGCATGACCATTTCCTTCTGTTGACAAGCTTGCAACACAGAACAGGAGCAGATGGTTCTCTTAACAGAACTCTGCAAATCAACAGCATTACATAGTCCACAGAAAACCACGAACTTCAATCAGGAAGTTAAAAAGATTCTTTCTGAATTTTTGGTAATTCATCCGATCAAGTGAAGAAGAGAGCCCATTTGAGCTTGTTAGAGAATGTAACGCATTTGCCAGCCTTGATTTCACAATGGGATTCACCTGCCTCTCTATAAGCTCATTACCCAACCTCTGCAGAGAGAAAACATTGTCACTGATTGATCTCTTTCCCACCTTCATCACATAAGCATTATCAAACTAATTGGAATAGCACATAAGTCCAGTTATGCATCCCACACTAATGCTATAAAGTCAGACTTAAGAAGGTACTACTGGCAAATAGTCCAATGCTGACTGGCGGTGAAAGCAGAAAAATCCCAGCAAGCCTATAATAAGCTTAAAACCTTCACCCCACTACGTATGTATCATGCCAAGAATATGCAATAGATGAGTAATTAGACCAACAGCACGAAACTCCATTTGAGACCCTAAAATAGCTCCACTTATAATCACTTCTTAGTCGTACTTGTCGTTGTTGTCATCATTGTCATCTCTATGAATGACAGCAATGATGATGATGTGGATAGCCACATGGTTTGATTCTAATCAACTAGTTGACAACAGTCAATAATCTCTCTGGTTGCCCCTCATTTTGTCAAAATAGACTATCAAGTAATTCAACCAACAGCACAAAACCCCATTGACACTCCTAAATAACTCCATAACATCTTAGTTGTAACCATTGCTGTTGCCATCATCATCACCTCTATGAATGACAGCAATGATGATGAAGTGGATAGCCACATAGTTTGACTCAAATCAACAAGTTGACAACAATAAATAATCTATCTGGTTTGCCACTCATTTTGTTAGAAAAAATAAAATTAAATGAAACCGATAGTTAACAATTTGCAAAGCACCTAAGGCATGTGGATACAACCCTGCAGCTAGAAGTTATGGCTTAGGAAGGGAAGCAATGTTGCAATACTAGGCAGCTAGAGCTAAGCACTAACAAATGGTCAGAATCTATTACCACATATTTTGATGAAAAGGGATCAAAAGAATCCTCTAACATAAACGAGCTATGGAAGAGAAAGCATGCACCTGGTATAGACCCTGTTCACAAAGGATCAATGGGAGGAGAGCGTCAGCTGCAGCACCAACGAGTTCGGTACTGAGACAAAAGAAATGCAACAACAAAATGTGTTAACAATTAGAATAGCAAGAGAATAACTGGGTCTATTTGACAAATGCTTTTGAGAGGTAGGTAGAAAAAACAACTTCTTGAGGAAAGCCGCTGATAGAGCCACCATCATCATGCTTGCATCTCAGCCAAGCAGTTGAGAACATCACTACGATTTGGTAGAATGCAGATCAAGCTAAGATTAGCTCTATTCTCTTGATACTTGGAAACCTTACTGGCACTCAAATATATTTACCCTGTTTTTTAGCCTGGTAAATATAATATGACTTGAGCTCATACTTTCTTATTCATGCACTTCTGATGATGTCAACTGCTGGGATATGCAAACATTGACAAACACATTTATCCAAGAACCTCATTTTCCAACTTCCTTGAAAATACTAGGAATCATGCACAAGTCAGAACAACTTGGATCTGCATCTGGACTATATATCAGTTCATGTCCTTCATTTACAAAACCAACCAGATGGATTTCTGACCTGTTGTCTTCAAACAGAAGCCATTGTAGCAGAGACTGTAGAAATCGGCTTAAAATGCCTTCCTGAAACCTTCCATCTGGGCCATCAAAACCTTCAGCGTGGTCACCCAGACCCTGTTTACCAGCACTTCTCTCCTTGTAATGATAGGAAGCAAGTGCATTTAGTGCACTCAGGCACATGTTAACAACTTCAGCATCCTGCAAGATTACGAATTCACCATCTTTCTAAAGCCTAAATAAATAAATAAATAATCTACCAGCATGAAGATGGAACACCTATGCACAAGGAATCGCACAAGTGATGAAATAACAATCTCTATGCATATTCTGTTCATTTTCATACCTATACAAGAATGCAGGTGTATATGAAAGCAAATCTGACAAATTGCTAACATCTGCATCCAGATAAGCCTTTGTAGATAAATACATAAACATTTATGATACCAGCAATGACGTCTTGGGTTGGGAAGGACATCATGTTCATAAAGTGGTGAAACCATATTGTAAGTTAAGATGTTAAAGAACGTAAGAAAGAGACTTGGCAGGCATTAAATAGCACAACCACGTTGAACAATGACTTTAGTTAAACATACTGGCAACAAGATCCTTGCTGATTTGAATTCTCATAAACTAAGCTGCATTTGTCAAAAGGAACACAAAATCTGCATCTTTCAGATTTGTGTCTGACACTAAATGAATGATATGTTTGATAGGAAGAAGTTATTGTACTTTTGCAAGCATCCATGAAAGTGAACGACTTGGGAAATGGCAATGATAAAGACCCTCACTGAGATTCTTTTAGTAAATGATAAAGAATTCACTTTAATCACACATTGCTAGCAAAAAAAAGCTAAGCAATAAAATTCAGCTGATTACTTTTCACCTTCTCACAGACCCACAATACTCATCAAATTTACCACCTCAAACACTAGCAGATGCTTTCTCCGAAATAGAATTTTCTTTGACATTTTTCATGATTGCACCTTTCTGGCTGATTCTAGTGCTCTACAACAGACTTCAATACATTGTAACAACAAGGTCAATTTGAACCCTAAACAGCAGCCACAAAAGTGATTTTTGATTTATTTTTTCTCAGAATTTTGCTTCCACATGGTATAGCCTGCATAATCAGCATAATGCATAAATAGACATATCTTCCTACACATGCAATAGGATCCACACATTCATATGTGGCAGTGTACTAGAACATTCATGCAAGCAGAATTTTGAATGTAATCCAATATTGATGCCGTACAAAAAATGAAAGGTAGCACTCGAGGAATATGGCATGCCTGGTGATGAAGACCAAAGTCAAGAGTTCCAATTGTGTGAGCAAATGCTTCAATATTCAGTTGTGCAACTTTGTCAGGATAAACCTCCAAGATATGTGACAGCAACGCAAAATACTGCAAATAGACGGCCACATAAGCTTCTCCTCACCAGAAAACCAATTTTTGGATGTCAAAAACTGAACGGAAAGCTTACATCGCGACAGAGTTTGGGGTATTTTAGAAGGTCCAAAGATATCAGAGGGGTGACTATGTGGAGACCTAAGTAAACCACCTGTATGAGAATGTAATTAGAAAAGCTTCTGACAGAAGAAAGCATACAATAGATAAATAAAGAAGAAGAAGAAGAAGAAGAAGAAGAAAACAGAGAAGATAAAATGATCATACCTGCCCAATATCCGTCTTCTCCACATCATCAGAATCCGAAGAGAAATCAACCTGCATTACATTACAGTTTCTTCTCAGATAATTGCATACAAGCCTCTCCCATCTTTATCTTTCAATAGAAACATGTTATACCAGATCCTTTGAACATAGATTCGTTAGGAGTTGAAGTAGCGCACGCAAATCCTTATACTTCTCAGTCTTCTCCTCACTGAGCAAACTGCTTGAAAGACTCAAAGAGATCTGGGAAGAAGATGAAAGTGCATGATCTTAAGAGGAGAAAACTGATTTTAGTGAAAAACAAATGATTTTAAATCACTAAAATTTGAACATTGCTTTTTCAAAGGAAGCCTTTGAGTTTGCATTTAGCATCAGTTGAGAATTTCAATTTTGAATGCATCCTAGAGAAGTGCTCATGTTTCTTGTACCATCTGTGGGTGAGCTGCTCAAGGACTTTCATATAATGTCTACTCCAAACATTGGATGCATCAATGCACTATAAACCTGTGGCCTAACTGATCCATGATTTGGATGGGCCATATGATAGGAACCTGTAGGGAGTGAATGTTCACCAATGTTTTTACAATGCCCACTTGAACCATGTTGTGTTCTACGAGAGAACAGGTTTAGATCAATGTGGAAGTTATTGCAAGTCAGAGCAGCACCCATTTGAGACAGCATGAAGCTTTCCCTTTCCAGCTCATTCAAGATAGTCTATGCACGTTAAACTATGGAAGAACATATGGAAAGAAATCCAATGATATCTATGCACATCTAAATTTTAGACTCATTATTATGAAGCCAAATGCAAGAACAGTGTTAAAGCAAGTTTTGAAAGTTTCCCAACATAAAAAGTTATCTTCTCAGCAGAGGTACAATAATTGTTTCCATGTATTTGAAAATAAGAGACACCACTTGATGAATCAGCTAAGACTTGCTCTTAAACAGCCAGGATAAAAAAAACAGTATGATGAAAAGGAGGTGGTTATGATCGATGACCATTAAAAGAACTTTTAGTCTTACAAGGATGTATGGTTCATAGGATGTTGGCATATCGTAGTCGCCATGAGAGAGACACTTTATCAAATTCATTCTCAAGTCAATTAAGGGTCAGAGGAATTATGGGAAATAAACAGAGCTTCACCTTGCCAATATTGTGAGAGGAGTAGATTTTTAATAACTGCATGCAAAAACTGACTAACACTGCAGTGTCTTTAGCTTCTAGAAATGCGACTTGTCCATCCACCCAGTCAACCACAAATTTCAGTAATGCATAGACAACTGCAGACTAGCCAATGAGGTCAGGATCAGTGCTGATGAAAGCATCATCCCAAAGGAAAGAGAAATTGTTAGATTAAAAATATGTACAGAACAAGAATTGCTGGGGATATAAAACAGATAGAAAATTTGTGCAGAATTTGGAAACAGGGCAAGCGTAAAACAATGGATGTTGTCAGTACCTCATGTTTATAAATTTGAAGAAGAGTCAAAAGGGGACTCATTACAGCTGCACCCATGTCAAACAAAGCCTTTTGAGTTCGAGGCTGTGTGGCTCTTGCTGCTCCTCTCAAACGTTCCAATAAATAACAGACCTACAGGATTCTGAGATGTCATGGTGTTGTAACCAAACAGAGATTGCACACTATTTGCCTATGTAGCCTTACCATAAGTTCAGAATCTGGTCGTTGAGATAAAGATTTCAGGTCATTCTTGGTGGATATCTCTACTAGGTATGCCATCATATGTCCCATGAGATCCCTCACGTACCTGTGAAAATAGACAGAGAATTGCCGTATTAATATGTGAAAAGTCTGTCATAAAGGAATAGATGAGATTCTGAAGTAACTCACTGATTGGATGCCTCTGAACTTTTCAAGCCTACAGCTGAACGACATAGTGATTCTGCAAGTGAACGCTGCAATGAAATAATTATGTCAAGAAATACATGATTGTTGCTAACAACAAGCACAAAGGTAGAGTTGAAGCAATAAAATTCTTACTTGCAGAGGACCACTTAGTGAGAACAAATTCCTATCTTTTGCAAAAGTTTTTGCGAAGTGTTGCCATGAATCCTGTGATATGGATGAAATAGCAGCAGTAAACAGCACCATTCATAGAGAGAAGCCAGAGAAAAAAAAAAAAACAGTAAAAAAGCACAAGTGTGTTATTCCCTACATCTACATTAAATAATTTGAGAAGCATCAGCCACCCAACGTCAAAAGCTCAAGCCATGCTATTTATCAAACTTACATTGTTTCATCTAAAGTAGATTGTTTCATAAAAAGCATTGACACTCTTATAAATTAAATAAATATGAAACCTTCACCTATTTGACCATCTACATGAAATGGAAAAGAAACTTAATAGATCATATAAATGAACCTACATGACCCTGAGTGTAGTACTTCATGACATTCTACTCTCTTTTGATCTTCTTTGTAAACCTAGGTAGATTATTTATTTTAACAAAACAAAGAACTACATACATAGGTCTACATGAACACTCACCAATGCAACAAGGTGCGCACAGACATTTCTCCGTCGAACAAGTGAAGGAAGTAGCTGGTAGCATGTGATTGCCTGCAACAGAAAGACATCCATGAAGCATAGATAGTTGTAAATTTTAATTATCATAGTTTAGCTCCCAAAGTGTAACATCCCAGTTTTAGTGAATCATGAAGACAGCCTTGAAAATGCCATTCTCGCAATCCACATCTTACTCTGAATTTACACAATTGTTTGTATGTGTAAGTGCAGGACACCAATATTCAGCATTTTTTTATCATATACTATTGATTTAAATTGATTATATTACAGTCAACATGGATGCTACCTTTTAGTTTTGAGTATCAAACACAGAAAGCTTTGTTGGAAAGAGAATTGCTACTTTCTCTTCTTCTGTACATCTTCTCTACGATATATTTTCTGTTTCCTTTTGATTCATGGTTGGGCAATAGAGCCCTTTCTCTATTCCCTTTTCCTTCTCTCCCACTGACTTTCTATGTGAAAATAGAAGGGGGAAACCAACCCATTGTTGTATTGTGTTATTTGGGTGGGCTGGGCCATCATGAACTGTCATTCCAACGACTATTTCTTGAACTTACTGTGATACATGGTATCGTGTAGAGGTACAACTGGGATGGATTAGCTGCATATCAGACCAACTAACTTCTCAATTAGTGTACTTGAGCCAAGACTGAGTCCACAAAAAAGATTGCTACAATATCAAGCTTAAATTTAAACCCTGGCTATATTCATATTTCACATATCTTGTTCCACCATACGGCAGTCAAAAGTTGCAAATAAGTGTTCAAAATTGCAAACCAGTGTTGGCATTATTGATATCATTAAATGGGACACCAATACATTATTGGACCAGAAATAGAAATTTTCAGGTGTTTTCCCCTTTTACCAAAAATATCTCAATATTATTAATAAAATCCCATTTTTTTATCTCACCAGTTTATTGAATTTATCATGATATTTGAGAATTCATTGTGATTCTATTGAAAATATCAGCCAAAAATATAATGGAGTGGGGAAATGACTATCGGGCACTTGGCAGCCATTCCAACCCATTCTCCCCCCATTTTTCTTTTATTTTGCTGCAAAACTGATAAAAGAATATGGAGAAGGCATTTTCCACATAGGCAGTGAGGATTTACAACAACAAAACAAGGATTTCAAGATTAAAAGTCGAAGTTAACTTTTGTAGCTTTTTACTTTATATTGTTTATGTGTGTTCATCCATATGCACTCTTGATTTATACACATTCATGTTCAGTATGAATAAAGACATTATTTAGTAGGGTGCTTGTTAGCATACATTTGAACCAAGTAAACAAGTTGCGCTGATTAATTACCAATTATGATTATTATTTAATAACTAATTATTAATTAATTAGTAAATATTAAATTGTTGACAATAGATTAAATTTTACACTTATTTTGTTTGTATTGTTTATATATGTTTACTATAAATTTTATTAAGTTACATGTATTCATGTACGGTTAAATGCCCAATATTATATTTTTTCCTACACATTTGGCACTTCTATTTACACCTATATGCATCTCATACATATTTCTATTGTTCATTAAAATTTGACATTTAGGGTGTGTTTGGTAATGAGGAAAAGAAGGTGGAAAATTTTCCACCCTTTTTCGACACTTTTTTCACACCTTTTAATTTGATTTGACATCTTAACTACCTAATAATCCTACTTTTCCTTATTATTACCTATATTTTCAATCATTATTTTTTATCTTTTCATACAAAAAACCTACTTAGTTTATCTTTATTCGTTTTATTTCTAATCATTACCCCCTATTACGTAATATCATTTCCTTCATTTTTCCCTCACTTTTCCATATTTTTTTTTCTCCTACCCCTTTTCTCATTCCCAAACACACTTTTTAATGCAATTTTTATTCTGAACGCGTATTTATGTCTAGACTTCTTCTAAAGTTTTGTTGCAAAATTCTTTATTTTTTTCCTAATTTTTAATTTTTTCTATTTTCCTAGTAAAGTTTCCCATAAAAACAATATTATCTCCAATAAAAGTAATAGTATCTTTTTTGTGGCCCAACAATATATCCTAATTTACGGATAAAGTGAACACTGTTACAAATAACTATTGTTTCACAAATAAAACCATGAAAATAGTAGAACAACCCAAATGATTAAAAAAAACTGCATGGAAAAATGTTAAAAAAAAGGCAACGAAATCATGAAAAGGGGAAAAATTCAACCTCAAACCCAAAATCAATTAAGAAAAAGGAAATAGAGTAAAATTCAAAACCAGGAGAACCAAGAACTCAAATGAACAAGAAAAAAAATACTTGTGCAGAGCAATATAATCCAATTAGAAATGAAAATACAAGCAATAATTAGGGGTTGAAGATAACAGATTCATTTTGAGGGAAGTAATAAAGGTTAAAAGGTTAGCCATCTGAGCTAGTGTATTTATATAGTTTGGTTTTTGTCCAACTACTTGTTATTTCAGTTTATTCTAACTTCAGTTCAGGCTCAGATTTATGTACTTATAAGCCTCCACCATGACCAACCTTTGATAAGGCCACAAATCTTGAACCCATTTCCTGCCCAAGCTCAGGCCCAACCTGCTCAACCCCAGAACAAATCGGGTTGAGCTCTACCATCAACCTCCCAAGTTGCATCTCAAGCAGAATGATGGAATCCTTTGCTATTTGTTACAGTTATTGGATCTTGGATGTTTCATAGACACAAAAGCACAGAACCAATTGTAGTGTTGAAACCATCTGAAGTGACATGTCCACTTGAAGAAACTTTGACTACATTAGAGGTGCAAACTATCAGCTTCCAAGTTATTGTAGGTATCATTGAGGATATTAGTAGAGATGGTAATAGCATTTGCATAAGCAAATGAGGCATAATGCAATTTCCACTGGCTTACCATTTTTCCTAAAGCTGCGATTGGTAAAGAGGAAAAGTTGTGGGGAATAAATGGAATGTAGAAAAGTGAGGGAAAGAGAGAAAGTGATGTGAGAGGATAGAGGGTAATAATTAAAAATAAAGTGAATAAAGACAAAATAGGTAGGTTTTTTATATAAAAAGATGTGCAACAATGATTGAAAATATAAGTAATAATGGAAAAATAGGGTTACTAGGTAGTTAAGATGTCAAATCATATCAAAAGATGTATAAAAGGGGGTGGAAAAATGTGAAAAAAAAATTTCCACCATTTTTTCCTTATTACCAAACACACCCTAATGGTTGTATTTGATGAAGAATGCAACATAAACCATAGGGCTAGAACATAAGATTGGTTTCTTTATTATGACATGTTTTGGGGATTTTTTATTAGAACTGTAGATATTTATTTGCTTTATTTAGGATTAGATTTAATCATCAAGTGACCCAAATATAGATCAACTTGATGCATGGTTTAGATTAGATTAGTTTACATTGTTTCTTTATTTAGATTCTTATCCTCGTTGTTGTAGGATTTGGCCTTATTCTTATTCTCATTAAGATAAAATTGGGATATGCAATCCTAATCATGTTAGAACTAGGTTTAGCAATAATCTCCATTTAATAGGGAGAAATGGTGCATGTGTAAGACACCACGTTTGATTATTGATTGAAATCAAGTGCATACAAGTTCTCATAAATCACTCTATTATGTTTCTACTTATCTCTCAAATCTCTAATTCTTCTATTCGTCTCTCTTTTCTTCCCTTTTCATTCCCTTGAAAGGATCTTTCCTCTTTCTTCTAAATTCTTCCCTCATGCTATAGCAGTGTTGCTGCTGTGGTAAAATCACCAACAATGCCATTAGATTTTCTACATGTTTCTATGTACTTGGTGATAGGGATCGTAATGCGCACCCAATTTGTACATATTCTAGGCGCAATCATATTAATTAGAGTTTCTTTATTTGATTAGGGATTTGGGGGTATTTTGGTATTTTACTTGTTACGCGTGTTTTACGCGCGTCTATAAATAAGATAGCTTGTATTAGGATTGAGACACTTGATTATTGAAATACATTGATTACTTATGTGCTGGCCCTAATCCTCCCTAAATTTTTCCCTACTTCTCCCCTTTCTTCCCTTCTCCTCCCCTTGAGAAGTTTCTTCCTCTTTCTTCTAACTTCTTTCTAAAACCCTGGGATTCATCCTTCATATCTCAAATTCCAATCCTATTGTTCGCATCAAGCCGTTTACTGTGCTTCAATTCACTGTTTACGTCAAGGCTTATACAGTGATTCGATCAACTGTTCCAATCAGCAGGGTCGACCCAAGACGACAAATCAAACATCATCTTTTTCGTATTCGGCACCTTCTATGTCAACTTTCGATGATTTTGAGGGCTCCCACTTCGATTCCGATGACGTACAGCGTCGGCCGGGCTCAATGGCTCGTCAAAAACCATCCCTGTTGTCTCCGACAAGCCACAACATCTGAACAGGGTTCCTAAAGTCGGAATCCGACATTTGGTGGTGTTTCTTCTTCAATCGTCAGAAACCCTATAAAAGGGGTCAAAACCCATCTTCGATGACTCCATCTCCAACTCCGACGACCTCCTAGCGTCGAAGCTCTCAGTCCAACAGTTCCAGCGGTTATCCCCTTCGATTCTGACAACTCCATCACCTCCGACCATCTTCTGAGCCGTCGAAAACACCCGACCATTCGTCCAACATCAACAAAAGTCGCAATCGAAGCCCTCCAGTGGTTGTCTTCTTCGATTCCAACGACTCCAGCATTATCGGCCACCTTCTGTGTCGTCAAAAATGACCCACCATTCCTCCGACGTCAACATCAACAGTCGTCGACGATTTGCAGTGGTGTCAAGAACCCATTTCCTATTCGTTCGTGCGCAAACGGACGAACAAATAGACTCCTGGAATTTTACTAGTTGGTCCATCTTAGGATATTGCAGAAAAGTCCTTGCCTTTCCAGCTTTGCAAAACAGCCCCTACATTGCTGAAAATTGCAAATAAGTTCATTTAAAAAAAAATCAGAAAATTCTTTTTTTCAGAAATTGCAATTTGGTATATAAGTATTTGAGAAAGGGTTTAGGGCTTCTTAAAAGGTACATTTCTTCCACTTGAGCTTGAATTAAACTTTTATCTATCAGTTAAGTTAAGATCCCTTATTTATTTTTGTTTGCTTTGGTGATTTATTAAGCATCTTTAAGTTATTTACTTTGTGTGAATTTTCTTTTACAATAACGTATATCTTTGTGTTGTGCATCATCTATTCACCCTAATTCACTTACATTGAGTCCAACATGATTACCAATGCCAAACTTGCAAGTACAATTGAGAAATTGTCCCAAACCTGTGACCACCTCAATGAAAAATATGATTCTCTAGCTCAAAAATATGAGAACTTATTCATAGGACAAACAAACCTGACTACCAACTTCACTGAGTTTCAAATGCAATTAGAAGCCCAAACTCAGTCTATACTCAAACATCTAGGCAAACGTACTGTTGATAAGTCATCAGTGGTAGGTTTTTCAGGACCTAATATGCGTCAAACTTCTCCCAATGAGTATAACCAAAATTCTACAAGACTACCCCACCAACATTGCGGTATTCTTCCTCATCCGAGTAAACCTAGCGATCATCATCAATCTGTGGGTCTTGGTAGAGAATTTTCATTTGAAAACCCAGGAGATTTTCCAAATGTTAGAGAGACACATGGAACTAAACATTGGCAACAAAATAGAGCTCAATCATATGACTTCCCACATCAACCACAATAGAATATGGTAGTCGATCGTAGGCATGTCCTTGGGGATAATGATGTCACAAAAAAGGTCAAAGTTGATGTGTCTAACTTTGATGGACGATTTGATCCTGACACCTTCATCGATTGGATAACTGAATTGCAAAGATTCTTTGAATGGTATAACATGACAAATGCCCAGTGCATCCGATTTGCAAAAATGAAGTTTATAGGATCTGCCCAACATTACTGGTTAAGTGTGGAAAGATATATAGAAGAGGGTAGAGAGGCACATATCACCACATGGGCTGAAATGAAAAATAAACTAAAACTAAATTATGTGCCCTATTTTCGCAGAGACCAACTAATGGACCAATGGATGAGTTTAAGACAAGGAACCATGACTGTTACTGAATATTATCAGAAATTTAATAATCTCTTCTTAAGATGTCAAATTAATCAAGACCGGTAGGAAACACATCTTAAATTCATTAATGGTCTTAAACCTAAATTAAAATGAGAACTGGTCTTACATGCTCCATATACCCTCAAAGAGGCAATTTATAAGGCACTAGAACTGGAGAAGTATCAAAAGTCCCCACCCTTTGGATTATGTTGTTGATCCACTAGATGAACCTAACGATCTAGAGGTAGAGCATGGTGAAAATCAGTATAATGTTGAGCATTTAGGTGTCGTGAAATGCATTTTGTCTACTCCTGATTTTCAAGATGATTGGAAATGTAGCAGCATTTTTCATTCATTTTTTATGTGTAGTAACGCCATATGCAAGGTTGTTATTGATGGGGGTGGTGCCATGAATGTTGTATCAAAGGTTGGTGTAACCAAGATGAAACTAAAATCTAAGCCCCATCCTAAACCATACAGAGTAGCATAGGTAGATAAGACGACACTACATGTTCATGAAAGATGTTTGGTCCCACTTAAAATTGTAGACTATGAAAACCAAATATGGTGTGATGTTCTTTCGATAGATGTGACTCATATTTTATTTGGTCATCCTTGGTTATTTGATATGAATGTTATACATTAATGGAATTCAAACACGTATTTTTTCAGGCACAATGGAAAATCTATTCTTTTGAGACCAGCCTAACCATCAATGAAAGAAAGACCTCAAAAGAAAATTTCTCCTATTGAACTCCCAGAGAAAAGGCCTTTTCATATTCTG
>JAYJMB010000149.1:0-18470 GCA_036873735.1 Pouteria campechiana
AATTGAAAAACACACATCATAAGTGTCAAAAACATAACACAATTGCATAAGAACAACAAATATCTAAGTATAAAAACATATCTTATGAGTGAATGAAATCCACTCATCATTAAGGTACTTTTTCTGTCTACTTTATATACTACAAAATCTGAGTCAGAGTACCAAACTAATTCAAAGTTTGAACCTTTTTGATACCATAGTCCAAGATTTGGAGTATCTTAAAGGTATCTAAATATTCTTTTAACAACAATTAGATGTGATTCTTTAGGATCTGAGTAAAATCATGCACACATGTAGACACTAAACATAATATCTGATTTACTTGTAGTTAAATATAAAAGAGATCCTATCATTCTTCTATAGAGTTTTTGACATATAGATTTACCTTTTTCATCCTTATCCATTTGAATAGATGTGCTCATTGGTGTAGCTAATGACTTTCCTTCTAAATTAAATTTCTTTAGTAATTCTTTAGTGTATTTTCCTTGATGGATAAAGACTTTTTCCTTCATCTATTTTACTTGAAGTCCCAGAAAGAAGTTCATCTCATCCATTTAACTCATATCAAATTCTCCCTTCATTACTTTAGAGAAGTCTTGACATAATTTATCATTAGTTGCACCAAACATAAGATCATCCATGTAAATTCGAACAATTAGTATATTGCTTTTATCATGCTTAATAAAGAGTGTATATCTACTTTACATCTTGTAAATTCTTTTTCTATTAAGAACTTAATCTCCCATACCATGCTCTAGGAGCTTGTTTTAATCCATAGAGAGCTTTCTTAAGTTTGAAAACATGTTTTGAATTATAAGGATCTTTTAACCTTGGAGGTTGCTCTACATAAACTTCTTCATTTACAAAACTATTTGAAAATGCACTTTTAACATCCATTCGATAAAGCTTGAAATTCATAAAAGATGCAAATGCTAGTAACATTCCAATGGATTCAATTCTGGCAACAGGAGCATATGATTCTTTAAAGTCTATTCCTTCCTCTTGAGAGTATCCCTTTGCTACTAATTTTACTTTATTTCTTATTACTATACTAGATTCATCTAATTTGTTCCTAAAAACCTAATAGTTCCAGTAATAGATTTATGGTTGGGCCTTGGAACAAGTATCCACATATTATTATGTTTGAATTGATTCTTCTTCTTGCATAAATATAATCCAGCTTTCATCTTCTAAAGCTTGATCTATACAAGTTGGTTCTAGTTGAGAAATAAAAGTAAACTTATCATATATTTGATGATATGAAGATCTAGTTCTTACCTTATCATAAATATCACCAATTACTTGGTTTTTAGGATAATCATGCATGAATTATTTATCTTATTGATAGATGGTCTATCATTTGTTTCTTCTTCAACTTTTCATATTTTTGATTGTGAAGAACCTTCGTCTTCATCTTTACTTTTATTTTCTCCACAGACATTGTGAATTCTCCTATCTCATCATCAAAATTGCTTATCTTTCTAGAGGGGTTAGTACTTTCATCAAATTTTACAATAATGGATTTCTCTATAGTTTTATTTTTCAGATTGTAGACTCTAAATGCCTTGCTAACAATAGAATAACCAAGGAAAATGCCTTCATCAAATTTAGTATCAAATTTGACTTGATTTTTCTTTCCATTATTAAGAATAAAACATTTGCAACCAAAAGTATGGAAATGAGAGATGTTTGGTTATTTTTTTCCATAATATAATTCATATGGAGTTTCATTGAGTATAGATCTAGTAAAAATTTTGTTAATAATTTAGCATGAAGTATTCTTCAGCCCAAAACTATTGAGGTAAGTCATAATCACTCAACATTGTCCTTGCAATCTCTTGCAAAGATTTATTTTTCCCTTTAGCTATTCCATTTTCCTGAGGTGTTCTTAGTGACAAGAATATGTGCAAAATTCCACTGCTTTCACAAAAAGCAGTGAATTTCTAAAATTTGAGATTTTCTTAGCTTATCTATTTTAATTCACCATTTACAATATGTTTGAGTACAATTTCTTGCTTTTAAAACCTAGAAAAGGCCTAGAGAATCAGCCAGAAGAATGAAATGCACTCGAAATATGTTTGTAAAATAATATTTTTTTTCTGAATCCTCATAGTTTTAGAAATCTGATTTGTTTTAGTCAACTTAAGAACTTTGAAAATGATTTTTTGACTTCATAATAATAACTATTCTCAGCAAAAGGATTTTTCAAGACTCTGAATAGAAAACTATATACCTTAAAAATGCGAAGTATGATATTTTCCAAATTCAGCCTATTTAGAAAATTTTAAGTAATTACTTTTTTAATTATATACGCTTTACATTCCAATCATTTCAAACATTGCCTACTTCAGAAGTATGAGATCGTAACCTCAGACTTTTAAAATTGGAGAATTTCTTAGCTTACATTAATTCACTATTTATAATTTATTTGGGTATAATTTCTTTCTTTTAAAACCAAAAAATGGCTAAGAGAATCATCCAGAGGAATGAAATGTACTTTGATTACATTTGTAAAGTAATACACTTTTAAAATCCTTAAATTTTCAGAAATAAGTTTTTTTGGCCAACGTGAGAACTTTGAAAATGATTTGTTGACTTTGTAATAATCATTATTCTCAGCAAAAGGCTTTTTTAGGAGACTGAACATAAAACTTTACACCTTAGAAATGCGGAGTATGATATTTTCCAATTTTAGCCTATTTATAAATTTTGAAGTAATTACTTCAGCACTTGTATACGTGTTACATTCCAATCATTTCAAACATTGCCTACTTCAGTAGTTTGAGGTTGTAACTTCAGACTTTTGAAATTCGAGAATGTCTTAGCTTACATACTATAATTCACCATTTACAATTTTTTTGAATATAATTTATTTCTTTTAAAACTAGGAAATGGCCAAGAGAATCATCTAGAGGAATGAAATGCACTCTGAATAGATTTGTAAAATAATACATTTTTTCTGAATCCTCATAGTTTCAGAAATCTAATTTTGTTTAGCCAACTTAAGAACTTTGAAGATGATTGTTCGACTTCATAATTATGATTATTCTCAATAAAAGGATTTTTCATGAGTCTAAACATAAATCCCTAAACCTTAGAAACATGCAGTATAATATTTTCAAATTTTAACTTATTTATAAATCCTAAAGTAATTATTTCAGCACTTGTATATGTGTAACATTCTAATCATTTCAATCACTGCCTACTTTAGAAGTCTGAGGCCGTAACTTTTGATTTTTGAAATTAAAGAATTTGTTAACTTATATACTTTAATTAACCATCTACAATTTTTTTGGGTGTATTTTCTTTCTTTTAAAATCAGAAAAATGCTAAGAGAATCATCCAAAGGAATTAAATGCACTCTGAATACATTCATAAAATAATATATGTTTTTGAAGCCTTGTTGTTTCAGAAATTTGATTTATTTTTTCCACTTTAAGAACTTTTAAAATGATTTTCTGACTTTGTAATAATGACTACTCTCAACAAAAGTCTTTAAAGAGTATAAATGTAAAATTTTACACCTTAGAAGTGCACAATATTATATTTTTCTAATTTAGCCTGTTTATAAATTTTGAAGTAATTACTGTAGCAATCATATATACATTAAATTCCAATCATTTCAAACATTGCCCATATTTAAAACCCTAAGGTCATAACTTATACTGTTGAAATTCAAGATTTTCTTGACTTACCTACTTTAATTAACCATTTCCAATATGTCTGAATACAATTTCTTTCTTTTAAAACCTAGAACAAGTGTAGAGAAGTAGCCAGAGGAATGAAATGTACTCTAAATACATTTGTAAAATAATAAATTTTTTCGAATCCTTGTAGTTTAAGAAATTTGATTTGTTTTGGCCAACTTCAAAACTTTGAAAAATTTTTTTTGACTTCATAATAATAACTATTCTAAGAAAAAGGCTTTTTTAGAAGTCTGAACATAAAACTTTATACCTTAGAAATGCGTACTATGATAATTTCTAATTTTAGCCTACTTAGAAATTTTGAAGTAATTACTTTAGTACTTGCATATTCATTACATTCCAATCATTTAAAACATTACCTACTTAAGAAGTATGAGATCGTAACTCTAGGCTTTCAAAATTAGAGAATTTCTTAGCTTACATACTTCAATTCACCATTCACAATTTGTTTGGGATAATTTCTTTCTTTTAAAACCTGAAAATGGCCATGAGAATCAACCAAGGGAATAAAGTGCACTCTAAATATATTTGTAAAATAATACATTTTTTATGAATCCTCAAAGTTTCTGAAATTTGATTTGTTTTGGCCAACTTAAGAACTTTGAAAATGATTTTTTGACTTTGTAATAACATCTATTCTCAATAAAAGGCTTTTTCAGGAGTCTAAATGTCAAACTTTACACCTTAGAAAACCACAGTATGATATTTTCAAATTTTAGCCTATTTATAAATTTCAAAGCAATTACTTCAGCACTTGTATATGCGTTACAATCCAATTATTTCAAACATTGCCTACTTTCAAAACTCTGAGGTTGCAACTTATACTTCTAAAATTTGAGATTTTCTTAGCTTACCTATAGTAATTTAATATTTACAATATGTTTGAGTACAATTTCTTACTTTTAAAACCTAGAAGAGGCCTAGAGAATCAGCCAGAGGAACAAAATGTGCTCTGAATACGTTTGTAAAATAATAATTTTTTTCTGAATCCTCATAATTTCAAAAATCTAATTTGTTTTGGCCAACTTAAGTACTTTGAAAATGAGTTTTTGACATTGTAATAACAATAATTCTTAGCAAAATGCTTTTTTAGGACTCTAAACATAAAACTTTATACCTTAGAAACACGTAGTATGATATTTTCCAAACTTAGCCTATTTAGAAATTTTGATGCAATTATTTTAGTACTTGTATACGCATTACATTCCAATCATTTCAAACACAACCTACTTCAGAATTATGAGATCATAACTTCAGACTTTTGAAATTAGAGAATTTCTTAGTTTACATATTTTAATTCACCATTCACAATTTGTTTAGGTATAATTTCATTATTTTAAAACCAAGAAATGGCCAAGAGAATCATCCAAAGGAATGAAATTTACTTAGAATATGTTTCTAAAATAAAATATTTTTTTTTGAATCCTTAAAGTTTCAAAAATCAGATTTTTTTTTGGCCAACTAAAGAACATTGAAAAGGATTTTTTGACTTCGTAATAATGGCTATTCTCAACAAAAGGCTTTTTCAAGAGTCTAAACATAAAACTTTAACCCTTAAAAACACGCAGTGTGATATTTACAAATTTAGCCTATTTAGAAATTTCAAAGTAACTACTTCAACACTTGTATATGCATTACATTCCAATCATTTCAAAACCTTGCCTACTTCAAAAGTTTACTATAATTTGTTTGAATATAATTTCTTTATTTTTAAACCAAGAATTCTCCAAGAGAATCATCTAGAGGAATGAAATGTACTTTGAATACACTTGTAAAAATAATTCATTTTTTTAGAATCCTTAAAGTTTCAGAAATCATATCTTTCTTGGCCAACATAAGAACTTTAAAAATGATTTTTCGACTTCGTAATAATGACCATTTTCAGCAAAAGACTTTTTCAGGAGTCTGACCATAAAACTTTAGACATGAGAAATGCATAGTATGAAAATTTCCAAATTTATCCTATTCATAAATTTTGAAGTAATTACTTCAGCACTTGTATACCTTCTGCATTCCAATCACTTCAAACTTTGTCTACTCTAGAAGTCTGAGGTCGTAACTTTAGACTTCTGAAAATCAATAATTTCATAGCTTACATACTTTAGTTCACCATTCACAATTTGTTTGAGGATAATTTCTTTCTTTTAAAACTAGGAAATGGCCATGAGAATCATCCACTGGAATGAAGTGCACTCCTAATATGTTTGTAAAAGAAAATATTTTTTTTGAATCCTTAAAGTTTCAAAAATCAGATTTTTTTTGCCCAACTTAAGAACTTCCAAAATGATTTTTTGACTTCGTAATAATGACTATTTTTAAGAAAAGGCTTTTTCAATAGTTTTAAAATAAAACTTTACACCTTAGAAATGCATAGTGTGATATTTTTCAAATTTAGCCTACTTATAAATTTCAAAGTAATTACTTCAGCACTTGTATACACATTACATTCCAAACATTTTAAAACCTTCCCTACTTCAGAAGTTTGAGGTCGTAACTTTAGACTTTTGAAATTCGAGAATTTCTTAGCTTACATACTATAATTCACAATTTACAATTTATTTGAATATAATTGGTTTCTTTCAAAACATGGAAAAGGCCAAGAGAATCATCTAGTTGAATGAAATGCACTGCAAATACATTAGTAAAAATATACATTTTTTCTAAATCCTCATAGTTTCAGAAATCTATTTTTTTTTTTTGCCAACTTAAGAACTTTAAAAATGATAGTTCAACTTCATAGTAACAATTATTCTCAATAAAAGGATTTTTTAGGAGTTCAGACATAAAACTTTACACCTTAGAAATGTGTAGTATAATATTTTTAAAATTTAACCTATGTATTAATTTTAAAGTAATTACTTTAGCACTTTTATGGCGTTACATTCCAATCATTTAAATCATTGCCTACTTCAGAAGTCCGAGGTCATGACTTTAGACTTTTGAAATTAAAGAATTCTCATAGTTTCAGAAATTTGATTTATTTTTGCCAACTTAAGAACTTTTAAAACGATTTTCCTTCGATGTAATAATGACTATTCTCAGCAAAAGGCTTTTTAAGGAGTCTAAACGCAAAATTTACCCCTTAGAAACGTGTAGTATGATATTTTCTAAATTTTGCCTATTTATAAATTTTGAAGTAATTACTTCAGCACTTGTATACGCATTACATTCCAATCATTTCAAACATTGCCTACTTTCAGAACTCTTAGGTCATAAATTTTAATTCTGAAATTTGAGATTTTTTTGGCTTACCAACTTTAATTCACCATTTACAATATGTTTGAGTACAATTCTTGCTTTTAGAACCTAGAAAAGGCCTACAGAATAACCCAGAGGAATGAAATACACTTTGAATATGTTTGCAAAATAATATTTTTTTCGAATCCTCGTAGTTTCAGAAATCTGATTTGTTTTGGCTAACCTAAGAACTTAGAAAATGCTTTTCCGACTTTGTAATAATAACTATTCTTAGCAAAAGACTTTTCTAGGACTCTGAACATAAAACTTTATACCTTAGAAACTTGTAGTTTGATTTTTTTCCAAATTCAGGGTATTTAGAAAAGTTGAAGTAATTCCTTTAGTACTTGTATATGGGTTACATTCCAATCATTTGAAACATTGCAGGCTATAGAAGCCTGAGATGGTAACTTCAAACTTTTGAAATTTGATAATTTCTTAGCTTAATACTTTAATTCACCATTTATAATTTTTTTGGGCATAATTTCTTTCTTTTGAAATGAAGAAATGGCCAAGAGAATCATCTAGAGGAATGAAATGTACTTTGAATATGTTTATAAAATAATACACTTTTCTAAGTCCTTAAAGCTTCAAAAATCAAATTTCTTTTGGCCAACTTAAGAACTTTGAAAATGATTTTTTGACTTCACAATAATTACTACCTTCAGCAGAACTATTTTTTAGGAGTCTAATCATGAAACTTTAGACCTGAGAAACACATAGTACGAAAACTTTCAAATTCAGCTTATTTATAAATTTTGATTTAATTACTTTAACACTTATATACCTTTTACATTCCAATCATTTCAAACATTATCTACTTTAGAAGTCTAATGTCGTAACTCCAGACATTTGAAAATCAATAATTTCTTAGCTTACATACTTTAATTCACCATTTACAATTTGTTTGGGTATAATTTCTTTCTTTTAAAACCAAGAAATGGCCATGAGAATCATCCACTAGAATGAAGTGCACTTTGACTACTTTTGTAAAATAATGCATTTTTTCTAAATCCTCAAAGTTTCATAAATCTAATTTTTTTTGGCCAACTTAACATCTTTGAAAATGATTTTTTGACTTTGTAATAACACTATTCTCAGCAAAAGTCTTTTTCAAGAGTCTGAACATAAAACTTGACACCTTAGAAACACGTAGTATGATGTTTTCAAAATTTAACCAATTTATAAATTTCAAAGCAATTACTTCAACACTTGTATACGTGTTACATTCCAATCATTTCAAACATTGCCTACTTTCAGAACTCTCAGGTCGTAACTTTAGACTTTTAAAATTAAAGAATTTCTTAGCTTACATACTTTAAATAACCATTTGCAATTTATTTGGGTATAATTTCTTTCTTTTAAAACATGGAAAAGGCTAAGGGAATCATCTAAAGGAATTAATTGCACTCTAAATACATTCTTCAAAAACATATATTTTTTGAATCCTCGTAGTTTAAAAAATCTGGCTTATTTTTGCCAACTTAAGAACTTTAAAAAAAAAATTGACTTTATAATGATGACTACTCTCAGAAAAAGGCTTTTTTAGGAGTTTAAATATAAAAATTTACACCTTAGAAATGCATTATTTGATATTTTCTAAATTTTTCCTATTTATAAATTTTGAATTAATTACTTCAGCACTTGTATATGCATTACATTCCAATCATTTCAAACATTGCCTACTTTCAGAACTCTAAGGTCTTAACTTTTACTTTTGATATTAAAGATTTTTTTAGCTTACCTACTTTAATTCACCATTTACAATATGTTTGAGTACAATTTCATGCTTTTAAAACCTAAAAAAGGCCTAGAGAATCGCTTAGAGGAATGAAATGCACTTTGAATATCTTTGATTTTTTTTCGAATCCTCATAATTTCAGAAATCTGATTTGTTTTGGCCAACCTAAGAACTTTGAAAACGCATTTCTAACTTCCTAATAACAACTATTCTAAGCAAAAGACTTTTCTAGGACTCTGAATATAAAACTTTATACCTTAGAAACTTGTAGTATGATATTTTCCAAATTCAGTGTATTTAGAAATTCTGAAGTAATTGCTTTAGTACTTGTATATGCATTACATTCCAATAATTTGAAACATTGCCAGCTATACGAGTCTGAGATCATAACTTCAAACTTTTGAAATTTGATAATTTCTTAGCTTAAAACTTTAATTCACCATTTATAATTTGTTTTGGTATAATTTATTTCTTTTAAAACCAGGAAATGGCCAAGAGAATTATCTAGAGGAATGAAATGTACTTTGAATATGTTTCTAAAATGATAAATTTTTTCTGATTCCTTAAAGTTTCAAAAATTAGATTTCTTTTGGCCAACTTAAGAACTTTGAAAATGATTTTTTGACTTTGTAATAATTGCTACTATTAGCAAAATGCTATTTTAGGAGTCTAATCATGAAGCTTTAGACCTTAGGAACACAGGTACGAAAATTTTCCAATTCAGCCTATTCATAATTTTTGAAGTAATTACTTGAGCACTTGTCTACCTTTTACATTCCAAACATTTCAAACATTATCTACTTCAGAAGTCTAATGTTGTAACTTCAGACATTTAAAAATCAATAATTTCTTAGCTAACATACTTTAAATTTACAATTTGTTTAGGCATAATTTCTTTCTTTTAAAACCAGGAAATGGCCATGAGAATCATCCACTAGAATGAAGTGCACTTTGATTAGTTTTTTCAAACAATGCATTTTTTCTAAATCCTCAAAGTTTCAGAAATCTGGTTTCTTTTGGCCAACTTAACAACTTTGAAAATGATTTTTTCACTTTGTAATAACAACTATTCTTAGCAAAAGTCTTTTTCAGGAGTCTGAACATAAAACTTTATATCTTAGAAACACATTGTATGATGTTTTCAAATTTTAACCAATTTATAAATTTCAAAGTAATTACTTCAACACTTGTATACGCATAACATTCAAATCATTTCAAACATTGCCTACTTTCAAAACTCTGAGGTCGTAACTTTAGACTTTTGAAATTAAAGAACTTCTTAGCTTACATAATTTAATTAACCATTTACAATTTGTTTGGGTATAATTTCTTTCTTTTAAAACCTAGAAAAGGTCAAAAGAATCATCTAAAGGAATTAAATGCAATCTGAATAATTTCTTCAAATAACATATATTTTTTGAATCCTCGTAGTTTTAGAACTCTGACTTATTTTTGCCAATTTAAGAACTTTGAAAATGATTTTTCGACTTCATAATAACTACTACTCTCAGCAAAAGGCTTTTTTAGGAGTCTAAATAAAAAAACTTTACACTTAGAGATGCATAGTTTGATATTTTTTAAATTTTGCCTATTTATAATTTTTGAAGTAATTACTTCAGCACTTGTATACTCATTACATTCCAATCATTTCAAATGTTACCTACTTTTAGAACTCTAAGGTTGTAACTTTTACTTCTGAAATTCAAAAGTTTTTTAGCTTACCTACTTTAATTCACCATTTACAATATGTTTGAGTACAATTTCTTATTTTTGGAACCTAGAAAAGGCTTAGAGAATGAAATGCACTTTGAATATGTTTATAAAATAATAATTTTTTTCCGAATCCTCGTAGTTTCAGAAATCTGATTTGTTTTGGCCAACCTAAGAATTTTGAAAATGCTTTTTTGACTTCGTAATAACAACTATTCTCAGCAAAAGACTTTTTTTAGGACTTTGAACATAAGACTTTATACCTTAGAAACTCATAGTATAATATTTTCTAAACTTAGTGTATTTAGAAATTTTGAAGTAATTCCTTTAGTATTTGTATATGCGTTACATTCCAATCATTTGAAACATTGCTAGGTATAGAAGTCTAAGATCATAACTTCAAACTTTTGAAATTTGACAATTTCTTAGCTTAATATTTTAATTCACCATTAAAATTTGTTTGGGTATAATTTCTTTCTTTTAAAACCATGCAGTGGCTAAGAGAATAACCAAGAGGAATGAAATGGGTGTGAATATTTTTTGGCCAACTTAAGAACTTGGAAAATGATTTCTTTACTTCGTAATAATGACTATTCTAAGCAAAAGGCTTTTTTAGGAGTTTGAACAAAATACTTTACAACTTAGAAATGCTTAATATGATATTTTCCAAATTCAACTTATTTAGAAATTTTGAAGTAATTACTTCAGTACTTGTATATGAGTTATATTCCAATCATTTCAAACGTTGCGTACTTCAGAAGTCTGAGATCGTAACTTTAGACTTTTGAAATTAGAGAATTTCTTAGCTTACACACTTTAATTCACCATTTACAATTTGTTTGTGTATAATTTCTTTCTTTTAAAACTAGGAAATGGCCAAGAGAATCTTTAAGAGGAATGAAATTTACTTTGAATATATTTGTAAAATAATACATTTTTTTTAAATACTTGGAATTCCAAAAATTTAATTTTTTCCAACTTGAGAACTTTGAAAATATTTTTTTAGACTTCTAAAGAATGATGATTCTTAGCAAAAGACTATTTTAGAAGTCTGATCATAAAACTTTGGACCTTTGAAATGCGCAAGATGCAATATTTTCAATTTTAGCCTATTTCAAATTCTAAAGTAACAACTTTAGCACTCTTATACATGTTACATTCCTATCATTTCAAACATTTCCTACTTTAGAACTCTGAGGTCATAACTTCAGCACTCTTATTTCTTGCTTTTAAAACTAGAAAAAGGCTAAGAGAATCATCTAGAGTAATAAAATGCACTATGAATATGTTTGTAAAATAATACATTTTTCTAAATCTTTATTGTTTCAGAAATCTGTTTTCTTTTTGGGTAACTTCAAAACTTTGAAAATGGTTTTCAAACTTCTAAAGATCAATAATTCTCAGCAAAAAACTACTTTCGACGTCTGAACACAAAACTTTACAACTCAAAAATGTGCAAGATGCAATTTTTCCAAATTAGCCTATTTCAGAATTCTAAAGTAATTGTTGGTCCTGAAGGTTAGGCAAAAACCCAAGAGGGGAGGGGTGAATTAGGTACTAAAAAATTATTTCTCAACCCCTTTATGATTAATCATTACTCTAGCAATCAATCACTCAATCAACAAATGCAACAAATAAATAAGACACAATGATTTTTATAGTGGTTTGAGTAAACACTCTACTACACTCTTCCAAGAACACTTTTCTCTTAGTGTCTTTGGTTCCACTATTCCCAACAATGGAAATACAATACTGCTCCTAGCACTCTTCTATATTCCAGCCGTAGGGTGCATGAACACAGTGCTCACAACACACTTCTAGATTCTAGCTCTAGGGGTTGCATACACAGTGCTCTTAGCACTCTTCTAGATTTTTGCTCCAGGGGGCATGAATAGATAGCTCTTGTTTGCACATAGATAATCACAACTCTTCTTGAGTCTAGTCTCAACTAGTACCTCAAGGAGTTTACAAAGAATGACTATCAGAAGTTGAAGCACATGCATTTCTCAGTAAGCATAGGGGAAGGTTTCTAAAAATTGAATGCAGAAGTGATTGATCTTCCCAAAAGGTTGTTGTGAGCCTTCAAAGAAAGTTGAGGAAGGTTTGAATGTAGGGCTCTTGACTCTTGAAGCATAGCAGAAGGTTTAGCTCAGATCAGTAAATGTTCTCAAGAGGACTTTTGAATGATTTTCTCAACACTTGGTCACCTGCTCCTAGTCCAACAATACTTTATTTATAGCTACTTTGAATTCTAGTCGTTGATGGTAGTTGAGCTCCATTAATGAGAGAATACCATTCTAATTAGTGTATTTTGAATTCTTTAACTTCTGCTTAATCCTCATATGTTGAAATGCTTCCAGCGCTGACCTTGGAGAAGATGATTTCTAGTTTCTTAATAAGCTTTGGATGAGGTATTACTACACTAGATAACTTTTTCATCAATATGAAAAGTGCATTATTAAAGCTGAGTGAAGACCAATAATTTGGCCTAACCATTGCTTGTCTTTTACTTATGACAGATGAAGTATCTATCCAACTATTCATAAGATAAAGTTCTTTCATCTTCTGGTTTGTCTTTCATAAGTAGTAGATGAATCATCCTTTCCTGTGCTAGCAGGCGAATCATCCTTTCCAGTGCTTTGTCTTGTGGTTTGTTAGTTGAACTGTAGAAGCATAGATGACTTGTTTCTTTAGCTCTTTGTCCTTTAAGTTGTCTGTTGTAAGTAACAGATGGAATGTTGAAGTGCAGATGAATTTCCTTCATTGCTTTATCTAATGGGTTGTCTATTAAAAGTGACAAACTAAGCATTGAGGTGCAGATAAATTCTTTTCTCGGCTTTGTCTGTTGGGTTGTCTATTTTAGATAATAGATGAGCTTAGTTCAATAGACAAATGCCATTGCTCCACTAGATGAACCTTTCACTCTACCATACGACATTCACTTCTCTGGTTTCTCTATTCACAGTAGACGATCATTGGTTCATGAAGTCTTTGCTCTATCATACTGCCTTTCATTGCTCCGCTGGAAGATCTTCCCTTTTTTGCCTTTGTCTATTCTCAACAGACGACCATTGGCTTAATTGCGGCTTGCTTATGATAGATGATGTTTGTAGTGTGCACACTACTTTGCATCTGTCAGATATAATCTTTCAATTTGATAAACCAATGGAAATAGTTGAGTGCTTTGTCTATAATGACACTTCATCTATTGCTTCTTTACTCGCCTAAGCCTTGACACCTTTTCCTGTGCTCATTTTTTGTAAGACCTACAACTTAATTTCTGCATACTAAAATCTTGATAACAACCATTAATACATAATCTTTAATCAAGTTTTATTTATCATCAAAATCATGCATTTATACCAACATTCTCTCCCTTTTTGATGATAACAAAACTTAATTAAAAATTATCTCATAAAAGACTCCCCCAAAATGGATGTAGTCTAAAAATGTTTGCAAAGTTTAATCATTCATCAAGTAGTCATCTTCTAATATTTCCCTTGTATTGTTTTATATATATTCTCCCCCTGATTATTTAAAATGTATTCACCCCATGATTATTTAAAGATTATGCATGTTTGGATTTCCTTTTTGAGATAATTTACATAGTTTTCTCCTCCTTTTCATCATTAGTAAAAAGAAATATCCATTTCTAGTAAGTATAGTCCAAACATGAAGAGATAAATAAACAAAGATGCTAGTTCATTTCATCTTAGTACAAGCAAAGATGCAAAGCATGTTGGCCTAGATATAAATATTCTATGGGGAGATGGAGTGAGAGATTGTTGTGGACCCAGAGGGAGGTGTCCACAACATGGGGGGATGTGCATCCAAAACTTAAAGAGGTTTCTTCAAGTGTGAGAAACCAAAGTTTTGGATGGTGGATGGGAAGATGAGGGGTTAGAGTTGAATGTAATATACTTGTTTGCTCTATTCCCCTCCTCTTTGAATGCCTAAGATGATAGTAATATGTGAATCAGGGCTATCTAGCAGTGATGAGATTGAAGACAAAAGTTTGCAAAGCTAGAATTTGAAGAGAAATGCTTTTGTATGATAGGTTTAAACAGAAGCATCATCATCCCTCCAGGGAAGTAATTGAAGAAGTAATGGTTGATTCTTCAGTCCCCACCACATGCTTATCTTCTCCCTGTGATTGCTTCCAAAGTGTTCTTCTCTAAGGGGTTTTATCTTTGTGGTGTAGAGAAGGATTGTGATTTAGGGGTTAAAATAGATTGAACACGGGGGCTATACGAGGTAGTTGATATGATCCTTTTGGAAAGAGAGAATAACTAATGCTAAAAATAGATTCTGATGTGATATAGATAGCTATAAATTAATTCTAGCAAGAAAATGAGGTGTACTCAACCTCAAAAATCAAAATTCAAACAAAGTGATAGTAGAGTACTATATAGATGTAACTTACTTCGTCTGAGACTAAGTCTAGTCTCACAAAAGCATATTTAACGTTGCAATTTCAGGCATAGGAACATTAAAGATTTCATTCTTAAATCATCACATTTGCATTTTTAATTCTCCTCTAATGTTACAAAAGGTGTCTAATGGCAGCGGCTTAGTAAAAATGTCAACAAGTTGAGCATTTGTAGGTACACATTCTAGACATATATTATGTTTTTCTACATGATCTCTAATAAAGTAGTGCCTAATTTCTATGTGCTTAGTTCTCGAGTGTAGGATAGGATTCTTTGTTAAGCATACAGCACTAGTGTTGTCACATTTAATAGGTATGTCTCTATAGCTCAATCCATAATCGAGTAGTTGTTGTTTCATCCATAATAATTGAGCTCAACAACTTCCAGCTACTTGTTAGAGAACTCTAACACAGATACCTAATTCGTCGGGCTACGCTTTGCCACGTAGAATCTCTATTCAAAAGGGACGTCTATTTCTTAACTCTACGCAATCCAACATTCATGGGACTGTCAGTAGTTATCTCTACGGAGCCCATTTCCTAGGAGGATTGGGTATCCTCTTTGCGTACAGACTACGTATGCATCCCAACTACGCACCCATGCTCATCTATAAATATACTCAGGTATGTACCTCCAGGACAGAAGCTCTCTAGGCTCTCTCTATTATTCACTCCCCCTATTAAGGTTCCTATCTGACTTGAGTGTCGGAGTGCCTGCGCCGGGACCACCCCCGGCGCCCTCTGACGTTTTCTTTATCTTGCAGGATTCTAGACGGGATCTTCTCCAGAGCCAGATCAGCATTCCATTTGGGGACCACCCAAACAATATGATATTAATAAAACTAGCACTTGCTTTTTGAACAGAGTTGGAGATTAGGATCCACTAAGCCAGACATGCCCTTAACGAGTAAGTGATTAGGATCGAGTGTCTATGGTATTGATATGTAAAAATAAAATTAGGTAGGCTGCAATCCCCATTGGTCTGTTGAAGTCCGCTTCAAAGGCTAATCTCTCGGGAGTATTGTCTTTGTACCTTTCATCGTAATCGAGAAGGGCATGTGATAGCCTATTATAATTGTTTGGTCATCTTGTAAAATATATAAGTCCAGGCATTTTAACACGTGGATCGAGGTTATGTAATAAGTAATCAACCAAAGGACATGCTTGCACGCATCTTTGAGTTATTTGTCGGCAGCAGTTACGAATAGCGTACTGCCTGGAATTGCAAATAGATATATTTTTAAAAATATTTTAATAAAATATAAGTATTGTTAAAAATATTGGTAGAATCGCAATTATAGGTAAAATGTGAGGTATATCTGCAAATATTTATTTTAAAATACAAAAAAGTCCTCCAAATAGGTAAATTTTAGTGAGACTTTTGGCTCGCCTAAGTGTGATCAAGTCATTTAAATTTACCTTTAGATTGTGCTAGACTTAATTTTGACGATGAGTAGGTTAGATTATGAAGATAGACTATAAAATTTATTTTTTCTATGAGTATTTTTGAATGGTTTAAAGATTTGTTTGGCTTGGGAGGTTAAAATACTTTTTAAAGCGTAAATGCGCTTTCCGAAGGGGTTAGTTTAACCTTGCATTTTTTTGTTATACTTTTTTTTTATTGTAAAAGTCCATTTTTCACATTAAGACGGAAGTTATAAATTAGTATTTTTTCTAAATACACTTCTCCGACAGTACTTTTGCGAAAGTGCTTAAATCTCATATGGCCAAGCAAAGCCCATTTTGGATCAAACTTTGTGATATATCTTAGTATGATCAGGTCCATTAAAATGTGCCTTTAGATCATTCTTTAAGCCAATATTGATGGTTAAAAGGTTAGACCAGCATTGTGGACCCTACTTTTTTTATTAGCATTTGTATTTTGAAGATAAATTATACATAGCGCATAAATTATTCATTTTACCATTTTAGAAAACAAAACTAGAATGAAGTGATGTAAGGGGCCAATTTGCAAATTACGTCTAAGGCTAAGAGTCATTTTGCGGACGGTGAATGTAAGAACTTCAAAGGCATGTATGCAAAATGCCTAAAAAATAAAATTGAGAGTTAAGATAATAAATAAAAATATAGAAATATTAGTAAAAATAGCACTGAAAAATATAAATGTGATATCTGAATTTAAAAACATATTACAAAGCGTGTAAATCAGCGGGCAGGAGGGGAGTATAGATTGCCTGCGGAATCATGCTCTAAAGCAAGCGAACCGACGCGGCATGCGGCCGTCATCGGTCCAAGTACGGCCAAGTGAGCGTCACGAGATCTTTACACCTACTAATGATCCATCATATTGGACAGACAGATATGATTTAAACTTGCATTAGAATTTGAAATATTTATGAGGTATAATTCATAAAATTAATTGTGAAATTATATTTTAGAAAAAAAATAGATTATATCAGCAGTTCGGATCGAATTTATCTTGTAAAGATCATGTAACGCCAATATGAACGAGCATTGATTTTTCTACTCCCACGACTATCAGAGCTTTCTCTCCCACATTAATGGATGGTGGGGCTAACGTCGTTGGCATTCCTGATTCCTGTCCAGTTCATTGGTACTCCCGATAAAAAAGAAGTCTTAAAATAGATGTGTGACTCGCGGCATTGATGGACGGGCACACAGGCATAATGCCTGGACATTTATAAGTTAAAAGGCCTCTAAGCACCCAAAGTATATTTTCCTCTCCACAAAATCAATAACATCAGATCTTACTACCATATGCTCTAAATTTACATATTTAGCAAAAAAATTAAATTGAAATATTCCGGAAATTATTGAATTTAAAATAATTTTTATTGTATAATGTTGAAATTGGACTGATTAACGGTTCCAATTTATTATTCTTTTGCATATTTTTGGTGATTTTGCTTACAATTTGCATATGAGGCAAGACGCCGGTGCTCCGTCGATCTTCGCCATGCGCTGGCGCTACTCCGCAGGAAACCTGGTTATGGTTGAAGGAATAGTAGTCTAATCTGTAACTCATACTGTGACACTTCAGTTGCCTCTCATGAAGTTTCCGATTGCATATGAATAATCAGAGACGTTCATAATAAATAAATCAATTTTATAGAACATTTATAAAATATTTATGCTTTATTTTAGGAATTATTTAAATAAATGCACATGTAGAATAAATCCATCAATATTTCACATTTTTCCCTCACAAGATGTGTATGGTTTTCCCATTCTAGAGAAGAATAGCTCATACACGGAGATCTAATTGCGAGCAGCGGCCGATGTTCCACACGCGTGAGTTAAAAAATTGGTGAGGACCACGTTTGTTGCGCGCGCCAAACTGTTTGAATCCGTATTTCCTCCGGGACTGACCGTATACATCGACTGTAGCATAATCTCCAGTACAGACATTATTTTGTCAAAATGCAACCATCAAATACAATATCTACCGTAAAAATAATTAAGTAAATATAGTTATTTCGTCGTATATGCAATGAATTACCTGATGCTGTAAGGAATAATTTTGACTCACCTGTTGGATCGTCCAAAATGTTTGATTTTTTCAAAAATGGGGGCGGAAAGGGTTAACCTTTTGATACGTGTGGAAAGATGATGTGATCGGCCATTTTTGTACGGTCGGGATTTCATGAGCATTTCATAACTTGGA
>JAYJMB010000150.1:0-62781 GCA_036873735.1 Pouteria campechiana
TCCCAAGGGGTAATTTGGGGCACTAGAACCTACCTTGTTCATGTCATCAATTATAATGGGGCCCATGGTTTAATTTTTCTGCCATGGATTTTATCTTAATTCCAACACTAGATAACCTTCACTTCTTCGCCTTTGTCTATTTTAATAAGACAATCATTAGCTTGACTGTGTCTCACTTATGATAGATGAAGTCTGCTACTTTACCTTTGTTAGATATAATCTCCACTTCGACAAATGAATGGAAACTTAGTTGAATCCTTTTCATTTAAGCTTTGTCTATGAGCTTTGTCTATAATGGTACTTCATCTTTTGCTTTTGTACTCACCCAAGCCTTGATGCCTTGGAATATGTTTTCTATGCTCATTTTTCCATAAGGCCTGCATCTTAATTCTATATATTAAAAGCTTAGCAACAACTATTATTATATAATGTTTAATCAAGTTTTGTTTATCATCAAAACCATGTGTTTATACTAACTATCTCCCCCTTTTTGATGATGACAAAACTTAATTAAAAATTATCTCATAAAAGATAATCTCCCCCCTAAATGTATGCAACTCAAAAAATATTTTGCAAAGTTTAATCATTCCTCAAGGTGTGATTTTCTATTATTTTCATTGAATTGTTTTATATTCATTCTCCCTCTGATTATTTAAAGATTATGCATGTTCGCATTCCCCTTTGAGATAATTTGCAGATTCTTTCTCCTCCTTTTTGTCATAAGAAAAAAGAAACATCCACTCCCAATAAGTACATGCCAAAAATAAAGAGATAAATAAATAAAGATGTTATTTTATTTCATTTTAGTACAAACAAAGATACCAAGTAGGTTGACTTGGATACAAACATTCTAAGTTTGGGAAGATGAAGCGAGAGATTGTGGTGGACCCCGAAGGAGGGGCCTCTACATAGTGGGGGGATGTGCATCCAAAACTTGGAGAGGTTTCTTCAAGTGTGAATGACCAAGGTTTTGGATGGTGGACGGGAAGATGAAGGGTTGGAGATAGATGTAATTTACTTATTTTTTTTGTTCCTCTCCTCTTTAAATGCCCAAGATGAATGCCCAAAATGATGGTAATATGTGAATTGGGGCTATCAGGTTGTGATGAGATTGAAGAATAATGTCTGCAAAACCAAAGTTTGAAGAGAAATGCTTCTGATAAAATAGATGTAAAATAGGTGTAGATAGAAGCATTATAATCCCACCAAGGAAGCAACTGAAGAAGCAATGGTTGATTCTTCAGTCCCCACCACATGCTTGTCTTCTTGCTATGCTTGCTTCTGAAGTGTTCTTCTCTGAGTAGCTTTATCTTTGTGGTGCATAGAAGGATTGTGAGTTAGGGGTTAAAATAGATTGAATGTGGGGGCTATATGAGGTAGCTAATATGATATTTTTGGAAAGAGAGAATAACTCATGCTAAAAGTAGAGTCCAATGTGATAACGATAGTTATAAGTTGATTTTGGTAAGAAAAAATAAGGTTACTCAATCTCGAAATCCAAGATTTAGATGAAGTGAGAGGAGAGCATTGTATAGAGGTAACTAACTTCGTCTTTAGTCTCATGAACGCATATTCAATATTGCAATTTAAGACATAGAAATATTAAAGATTTCATTCTTAGATGATCACATTAGTCATGCCTAATTATCCTCTAATGTTGCAGAAGGTGTCTAAGGGTAGTGGCTTAGTAAAGATATCAGCAAATTGAGCATTTGTGGGCACATATTCTAAACATATATCATATTTTTCTACATGATCTCTAATGAAGTGATGCTTAATTGCTATATGCTTGGTTCTTGAATGCAGAATAGGGTTCTTTGTCATGCATATGTCATTAGTATTGTAACATTTGATGGGTATGTCTCTAAAGCTTAGTCCAAGTTGTTGTTTCATCCACAACAATTGAGCACAACAACTTCTAGCTACTCTATATTCAACTTCTGCTATAGAGAGAGCAACATTAGTTTGTTTCCTTGAGAACCATGATACTAAACTATTTTCTAGGAATTCATAGGTTCCACTAGTACTTATCCTATCAACTTTGTATCCCCCGAGTCAGCATTTGAATATCCAATAAGTTCAAAACCAGTTCCTTAGGGATAATATAGTCCTAGATTTGGTGTGTCAACCAAATACTTAAAAATTTGTTTCATTGTAATAAGATGAGACTCTCTAGGATTGGATTGAAATCTAGTATATAAGCATACAGTAAAGAGAATATCTGGTCTAGATGCAGTAAGGTAAAGAAGAGATCTAATCATACTTCGATATTATTTTTGATATACAAGTTTACAATTTTTGTCTTTGTCCAGCCTTGTTGATGTGCTCATTGGAGTTCTTGCTACCTTAATTTCTTCCATTTTGAACTTCTTCAGCATTTCTTTAGTATATTTGGATTGACAAATGTAGTTTCCATCATCTCTTCACTTGATTTGCAATCCAAGGAAGTAGTTCACTTCTCCTATCATACTCATTTCAAATTCAATTTGCATGATCTTTGAAAATTCTAGATAGAGATCCTAATTAGTAACTCCAAATATAATGTCATTCACATAAATTTGAACCATCTATATATCCTTATCAGTATTTTTGATAAACAAGGTAGTATTAACTTTTCCTCTTTTGAATTTATAATCACTTAAGAATTTGCTCAGCTGTTCATACCAAGCTCTTGGAGCTTGTCTCAAACCATATAATGCTTTGGTGAGCTTATAGACATGATTAGGTTAATCATCATTTTAAAAACTAGGAGGTTGCTTTGCATATACTTCTTCACTTAAATATCCATTTAGAAATGCACTTTTTACATCCATCTAAAATAGTTTAAAGTTCTTATAGGGTGCAAAAGCAAGTAACATTCTAATGACTTATAATCTAGCTACAGGGGCATATGATTCTTCAAAGTCTATTCTCACTTCTTGGGAATACCCCTTAGCAACTAGTTGTGCCTTATTTCTTACAACTAATCCACTCTCATCTAGTTTGTTTCTAAATTCCCATTTAGTTCCAATTACATCAACATTCTCTAGTTTTGGAACCAATTCCCATACTTTATTTCTTTTAAACTGGTTAAGCTCTTCTTGCATTGCAATGATCCAATTCTCATCATTTAAGGCTTAATCAATGCAAGTTTGCTCAATTGTAGAGATAAAAGTGTAATGACCATAAATGTTTTGCATTGATCTTCTTGTTTTGGCACCATCATAAACATTTCCTATGATTTGTTTTCTAGGATTAGCACTAATAATTCTCAAATCAGTAGGAGGTTGATAGAGAACATTACCTATTCTTACCTCTTCCTCATTTTCTGAACTTTGCATATCTTCATAGTTTGTCCCGTCTTCTTGATCCTTCAGTTTGAGCTTCTTCATATTAGTTGCAGCTTCATCTGCATCACTATCACACTCCTTTCTAAGGTTATATTTGCTTCATCGAATTTAACGCGTATAGACTCTTCTACAACCTGTGTTCTCTTGATATATACTCTAAATGCTTTACTATTAGAAGAGTAACCAAGAAAGATACCTTCATTACTTTTTTAATCAAACTTTCTAAGGTTATCTTTTCCATTATTCAGCACATAACATGACCATCCAAAGAAATGAAAATATGAGATATTTGGTTTCCTTCCTTTCCAAAGCTCATATTTCTTTAAGATTGCTCTTATGGTAACCCTATTTAGTACATGGCAAGTTGTACTAACTGATTTTCCCCAGAATCTCTTGGACAACTTACTCTCATTCAATATGGTTCTTGTAATCTCCCGAATTGTCCAATTCTTTCTTTTCACAACTCCATTTTGTTGAGGAGTTCTGGGTGATGAGAAACTATGGTGAATTTCTTTTTCATCACATTTGTCAATAAATTTTCTGTTTTCAAATTCACCACCATGCTCACTACGGATAAACACAATTGATATTTGTTTATCATTTTGAACTAGCTTTAAGAATGTATAAAATATTGAAAATGCTTTGTCTTTATTAGTTAAGAGAATCACCCATGTGAATCTAGAGTAGTCATCTATGATCACATAGACATATTTTTTTCCTCCAAGGGTGACAACATTTAATGATCGAAATAGATCCATATGTAATAACTCCAAAGATCTAGATGTAGATACCTCTTTTTTAGGATGGAAGGATACTTTGGTTTATTTTGACAATTGATAGGTTTGCATATTTAATTTTTGTCATGTTTAGTTTGGATAGACTAATCATAAGATCCTTTTTTCACAAGGATTTGATATTTGATAGGTTAATATGTCCCATCCTTTTATGCCTACCTATGGATCATCTTTGACTGCAATTAAGTATTTTTCAATAATATCATCTAGCTGTACTAGATAAATAGTTTCATGCATTTTTCTGCTAAACAATAGATCATTTTCTATACTTAATACATTACATGCAAATGGTTCAAACACAACTTTGTTACCCTTATCACATAATTGATTGATACTTAGCAAATTGTGTTTAAGTCCTTCGACATATAATACATCCTTTATGCATGCATTGAATAAATTATAAAATTTACCTATCCCTTTGATGAGGCATTTGTCATTGTTGCCGAATGCAACTATTCTTTCATTTATTAGCTTTAATTAATTGAACAACTTCTTATTCCTTATCATATGTCTCGAGTAGCCACTATCCATGAACCAGGCATTGCCAGATGTAGCTTTGAGACTTACTTGCATTCAAAGCAAGTTTAATTCTTACCTCTTTGGTACCCAAGTATTGGGTCCAATAGTATTAGTGGAATTGTGTGTGGTAGAAGTTTGTGCATATTTCTTGGGTTTCCATCTCATTTTTTGAACCTTTTGCTTGCATCTTTTTGGCATAGCAATCATACATTTTATGTCCAATTTTGTTGCAAAAATAGTAACTATTTGGAACTCTGCTTGGTGTACTATATTCCATTGGTTTCTTTACTTAGGGATAAACCCATGAACCTTCTAGTATTTAGACAGTTTTCTCTTTCTTCTATGAGGTTCACTCCCTTGGACCATCTAGCAATTTTTTATGAATTTTCATCATCTGACTATTCATAACCAAGTCCCTTTTTGCTAGTTTGACCGGTCATTCTCATGAACTTGGTCGCAGATTCTCCTGATTGGAGAATTTACTCAACATATAATTTAATATCTCTATCTCTTTCTTTAGATTTTTAACCTTTTTTTGTAGAGATAGATTTCTTTCTGCCAGTATAGAATTTACTTTGACACTTACGTCAAAGTGTCTTTTCTTTTGAGTGAGTTTCTAGCCAAGCAATTCAAACTCACTAAAGAGGGAGTTATATGACTGTTGTAACTCATAAAATTTTTGCATTTGACACTATTTAATCTTGAAGAGATAGAACTATAGGAGTAGTAAGAATTTACCTCTGTCTCCAGCTCCATTGTGCATTGCACTTTGATGGTGATTTGATATGTTGATTTGTTCTCCATCTAGGCCATGCAACATATTCTTATGGGGTGTCCAACTTCATTATCACCTTTCTCACTTGAACTTGTCCCTGATGAGTCTTCATCATTCACGTACATTCCTCTAGCTTAGTTTCTTGAAGACTTCTTGAAGTGTTTCTTTTCTTTTCTTTCATCCTTCTCGTTCATATTTACTTTTCTTCATTAGGATACTTAGGAGACATGTGTCTAATCCCTCCACATCTATAGCATGTGGGGAGATCCTTCCTTCTTTTAGCTATTTTCTTTGGTTGTCTAGGCTGTCTCCTTGAGGTGCTACCTCTACTGCTTCTTGCAAACTTTTGAAGTTTCTGACCAACATGGCCATATAATCTTTAAATTGTGACATTGGATCACCACTGCTCTCTTTGGTCACTTTGAGAGTAATACTTTTATTGGGAATTTTTGATTTGCTTGTGTGACATCAACAAGCTAATAAGATCGTCCACCAGAAAAGTATTCAAGTCCTTTGTTTCTTCTATCATTGTGATCTTCTAGTTCCTGGATTCTGGTAGAGCCCTTAGTATCTTTATTGCCTATATAGAATTTATGACTTCATTTTCCAATCCTTTCAAAGCGTTAGTAACTTTAGAAAATAAGCATACATTTTTTATATGCTTTCCCCTTCTTTCATCTTAAAATTTTCTAGTTCTCTTATTAACATATTTCTTCTACTTCCTTTGACCCGTGAGGATTCTTCATATATAGATACTTATCTATCTCGAATATCTTTTGTAGTAGTGCAAGAGGATACTCTATCAACCTTAGATAAAGTTAATCTACAAAATAAAGAGTTCATAGCTTTTGCATTATTTTGGACTAAGGTAGCTTCCTCTTTAGTCCATGCATTTACTTCAGTAGTGGGAAGAGTGATTCCAACTTTAATGGCCTTCCAAGACTCCATATCACTAACTACAATGAATTGCTTCATTCTTAACTTCTATTAAGTGAAGTTGGTTCCATCAAATAGGGGTGGCCACGTAGATGATTCCCCTCAGCTATTATTTGTAAAGAGGATGATGGGTTTGCCATTGGATCACTACAAGTGTTTATGTAGACCATTCTTATACCACTTGTTGGTCCTAAAGATTAAGCAAAAACCCAAGAGGGGACGGGTGAATTGGGTACTTAAAAAAATTGCTTAACCCTTTAGGATTAAATGTCCCTCTAGCAATCAATCTAATCACTGAATTAATCAATGCAAAAGTAAATAAGACACAAAGATTTTTATAGTAGTTCGAGTAAACACTTTACTCCACTCTTCCAAGAATACTCTCCTCTTAGTGTCTAGAGTTCTACCATTCTTAATAGCATAATTAAAATAGTTCTCCCAACACTCTTCTAGATTCTAACTCTAGGTGGCGTAAATAAATATCTCTTGTCTACACTCAGACAGTCACAACTCTTCTTAAGTATAGTCTTAACTACTAGCTCAAGAATTTTACAATGAACGAATATTAAAAGTTAAAGCACAGGTATTTCTCAAAGCACAGGGGAAAGTCTTTGAAAAGTAAATGTATAAGTAAATGATCTTCCTGAAAGATGGTTGGTAGCCTTCAAAGAAATTTGAGGAAGGTTTGAATATAAGGCTCTTGAATCTTGAAGGATTACAAAAGGTTTCGCTCAGATCGGTAAATGCTTTCAAGAGAATTTTTGAATATTTTCCTTAATACTTGGTTACTTCCTTTTCTTCTAATGATGCTTCATTTATAGCTACTTTGAATTCGAGCCGTTGGTGGCAGGTGAACTCCATTAATGATAGAAGACCTTTCCGATTAGTACATTTGAATTTTTTTGACTTTTGCTTAATCCTCAGCGCTGACCTTGGAGAAAATGATTTTCAGATTCTTAATAAGCATTGGTTGAGATGTTACTACAATGACTGATTCTTTCATCAATATAAAAAGGGTGTCATTAATGTTGAATGGAGACCAACATTTTAGTTTGCCCATTATTCATCTTTACTTATGATAGACGAAGTATCTATCCAATTGTTCATCAAACAAAGTTCCTTTGTCTTCTGGTTTATCCACTGTGAGTAGCAGACAAATTATGGAGTGTTATTTCATCACATCATCTATTGGGTTGTTTGTTATAAGTAACATACAAATTTTAAAAGTGCAAATGAATTATCTTTTCCAGTACTTTGTCTTATGAATTTTCTATTGAATTGTAAAAGCATAGATGAATTATTTTTTTAGCACTTTATCTATTGAGTTGTCTGTTGTAAGTAATAGAAGAACTTGTTGGAGCGTAGATGAATTTTCTTTAGCACTTTGTTTATTGGATTGTCTGTTGTAAGTAGCAGATGAATCATTAAGACACAGATGAATTTTCTTCACTAGTTCATCTATTGCATTGTCTATTGTAGATAGTAGACAAGTTTAGATGTACAGACAAACACCATTACTCCGCTAGATGAACTTCTCTACTCTGCCAGATGAACTTCACTTCTCTACCTTTGTCTGTTTTAATTAGACGATCATTGGCTTGACTGTAGCTCACTTATGATAGACGAAGTCTGCTACTTTTCATTCATTAGATATATTCTCCACTCTAATAAGCAAATGAAAACTTAGTTGAATCCTTTTCATTTGAGATTTATCTATAATGGTACTTTATCTTTTACTTCTATACTTGCCTAAGCCTTTTCTATGCTCATTTTTCTATAAGGCCTACAATTTGATTCTGCACACTAAAAGCTTGGCAACAACCATTAGTATATATTCTTTAATTAAGTTTTTGTTTTTCATCTTAGCCATGTGTTTATACTAACATCATCCACTAAGTTCCCAAGTAACTGTCCAATGGATCCTACATATAGAACATATAACATAATTGAAACTTCATTTGCCCAAATGAGAATTTTTTTAGCTTGGTTTCATAAATTGGGTGAATTTCATCTTATGAGACTATACCCTTATCTTATTATTCAATGAAATATTTCACACTTGTTCTAGTTAGAATTCATTATCTATCCCAAATTGAGGTCTTAATTGATACAAATTTGAGGTTTCCACTTAAATCACCATCATTTCAAGGCTACCCAATGTAAGATCCACTTAAATCATCATCATTTCAAGGCTACCCTATGTAAGATTCATGAACACCCCTTAAAGATCATTTCTTTTGTTAATTCAAGTTAAGTAAACCCAACCGTCATTGGCTTCTTAAGGGCTGCTATAGTTTTTTGGCCTTAGTGTAATATCATCAAGACTTGATGACAATTGCCATGTTTTGACGCATGATTAATATGTAACTGGGTAGAATTAAGTAGTAATGGTGATACAAGTTATGAATTGAACTGTAATTTAATACAATAATAAAAATTGCACAATATTGAAAGTTTCAAGGATAAAAATTTTTGTAAGAGATGAATGCAACACCTAGGGTGTTAATGTTGGGTTAATGATGTGTTTATTAATGAAGCAATGTGATTTTTCAATGAAGTGAATCAAGTATGTATGAAGTATATGAAAATTTTAAGAAATTGAGTCAAGTAAAATCATATGTGCATGATTATATGGCTTGTTTACAAGTTAATTGAGGCAAATTTTATTTAATTATGTTATATTTTATGTGGAATAAATAATAAAAAAATAATGGGAAAGAAATGTTGAAAAATGTTGAAAAATCAGAAAATAGGGCCAACCAGCAAGGTGATGTTGGCGGCATCAGTAGAAGTTGGTGGCGAAGGGTGGTAGCAGCAAGCTGGCGTCGGTGATGCCAGTTGGTGATTTAAGTCAGTTTTTTGACTTTTTGATGCATTTTTTGCCCAATTTCTTCTCTGATCCATTCTGTTCTTCCTTCCCTTTTGCCCTAGGCCTGTTTGGCTTGATTTCTTACCAATTTAGCATGAAAATCATCTTGCCTAGCCAGATAAACTTGTAATCTTTTATTTGAACTTATTTTTCACCCATTTGAATCATGAAAAATGAAAGGCAATGAAAGAAACATCAGATTTCCATAAAATGGAAGGAGTAAGAGAGAGTTGGGAGCTTAGTCCTTCGTTTAAGGAGGACAGCTACGCTTGAAAGTGGAGGTAAGCTCGATTTTCCAGCCAAATCCCTAAAATTTGATTTTTAGGATTTTGAGGATTATTGGATTTTGGGACTTGAATTGAAGTATATGACTATAAATTCATGAGAGAATGATTTAATAGAGTGATTATTGTGAATTGGCATGAGGAAGTTTGGATTTTTTTGAATTAGGATTTTCATGCTTAGTCAAAATTGGAGATTTCTTGATTTTGTTGAATTAATCATAGGGTGAATGATTAATGACATGATTATTATATTTTAGAACATGTATGGATTATTTGGACCAGTGGAATTTAATTTTGGGCTATGCCCTAAGTCGGGGTTAAAGAGGGATTTTATGTTTAGGCCATGTGAGTCACAAATTGATTGCATTAGATGTCTAATTAGATTGTTATTGAAGTTAGTTGAATGTTAGTTATGCTATATGATGATAGCATATGGTTGGAAATAGAATTCCTTAAGAATTCTTGTTGAGATGTAATGATTTACATTGTGTTTATTTGCCCTTTAATAAAATGTCCCAATGAGAGATAAATTGAGTTTGATTATAATTCTAAGACCCTTGTAGAAGGGAAGGAATGGCTAATCATTTGGGATATATTTAAAGTGATTTGAATTGAATTAGTTCATGTTATATTTGTAAATGAATGAGATTTTGCATTATATAGGATGATCTTAGAAGGATGAAAAGGCCTAGAGCTTGAGAGTGATAGTTGGAGCTAAAAACCTTAGGTAATTAGACGTCCCTTATTTTGGTTTCAATGTATGATTGGTTGGGGATAAGAAATATCCCATTGAATTGAATTAGCGCTTATGCGCTTTGGTTGGGGACATTGAATATCCAATATTTGTAATAACAGATGTTTATATCAGTTTGTGATGGCATCAATACTAGGGATAACTAATATCTCTTGAATTGAATTATGTAATGTTGGTTGGTACTGTGTGTATTTGATTATTCTTGTGAATGAGATTCTATATGAATTGATAAAGGATACAATCTGGGAATAATAGATATTCCCTTAAGTTATCTTTATTTGGATTGAAATGGTATATTAGATAATTGAATGAGCATATGTGTATAGTGTTGATTCAGGGGATAAAAGTCATTCTCTGATTACTTGTCTTGTTGTATATGAGAAATTGTATGATTGGATATGCCTGATGGGCATAGAATATTGAATTAGAATAATGAGGACGAGATCCTCATAGTATAATTAGCTTATTATATCTTGATCATGATTGAATTAAATTATGTAAAATTTGATTGATTTCTATTAATTGTGTCTACTTATTGTGTTGCTTGGACTCACGCCTTCTTATTTAAATTTTTAGCTGACAGGATAGACAAAGGAGTTATGAGAGAAGCTGAAGAACTTTAGATGATATGTGTGAATGTTAGGATAGGTATTCCTTTGTATAATTATATATTAGAAATTTTCATACTATATTTTTGAAATTGTAATTAAAGGATTTGGATTGATGTATTAAAGAGATGGAATGGCATGTCTTAGGAAATGATGTATAATATGATGATAGCATGATATAGTTTCCTTATAGTGTATTGTCATCATGGTATGATACAGATTTTGGGCTGTGGATAGGTTAGGCTAATGAGTCAATTATGATTCTAATTATATTTATTAAAATTGCAGTTCTATGTGTGATTTAGAATTGTGAATATTGATGATTAGAAATTATGAGTGTAAATGTTTGTATATCAGGTTTCGAATATTGATAATTCAAAGGAGACTCTTCCCAATTTTTGGTAGAATTGTTCCTTAAAATAAGGAATGGTGGAGTTATGGGAAAACTTTCCTTAAGAAGAAGGGAAGTGGTAACGTCCTGCGTAGGTCCAATAAAGCATAATCTATCGGATGATCAAAATGCAAATGGTGGGGATGTGGAACATTACACTTAGCCTCCCCATACCGCCTACCATTATTGCCTGATAGGCAGGTAGTATTGCAGGCACTCGCAGTATCACCCGCCCATGGTCAATAGAAGGGGTGTGGGAGAAAACCAACCGTAGGCGGTTTTACATACTGCCTACCATATTGCCTCTGCAATAGGCAGTGCGCATGAGCTTCCATCTAGACTGTACACCCACCCCATTGTTTAAAATTATTAAATAGGACATTAATATATTTATATATATACTATATGAAAAAATTTATAAAACAATAACTATCTACAAAAAAGGTAGTGGTGAATAGATTTAGATTGCAATACATGTGTACTGCCGACATATAAATTTAATTAATCAGCTTATGAATTACATTTGGGCATTTATGTTTTATATTTTTTTAACATAAGTAAATAAATAAAACATGCATTATTTGTTTTCTTCAAGTCATAAGAACATTGAAAAATGAACTAATCTTCACCTCACCTTAACAATATTTTTTTTAACAATGACATTGCACATTTCCATTACACCAAACATATCTTAAAACTCCTTTTCTAATGGTGAGCAAGTTAACATCGCAATTTTTTTTAATATAACATCTTTTGAATTAAATATCTAAATTTTTAAAATATTTATTTCATATAATATAACAATTTTGCAAACTTTATAATATTTCAACAATTGAATGAGTGGATTTTCACAAGAAAAAAATAGATTCTTTATTTTCTATTCGAAAACAATCCATTACAAGATGTTAAAGGTTAGTTTCTCCTTAATTAAAATAAATTTCCTTTGCAAAGAAGTCCACTTCATAGTTATGGAACTTGCCATGCACATGTGAATATGCACACATGTATATGTAGCCATTCTTATTAAATAATTAAAATATTATTTATCATTTTTATTATTGTCATTATTATACCAAATATAACTACCCAAATTTGGCTACATTTTATCTTAAATGCAGCCAACGTTGGCAGCATTTGATACCAAATGCAACTAAAAAGAAGTGGCTGCATTTGCTACCAAAAGCGGTCACCCGAATTTAGCTGCGTTTGATATGATAATGACCAAATATAATAATGGAAAAAAATGTGAGGATATCATAATAATAATGATTAAAAAGTGAGCAAATAATTTATCAAATAATAAACATTAAAAATGAAATTATGAAATTATGAACATTAAAAAATGAAAAAATGAACATTAAAAAATAATGTTTCTACGAAGTTTGAATTCATGGCCTCTATCAAGCTAAATGAAATAATGATAATCACAAACATTTTTTCTCAACGAAAAATACTTGTTACCAAACAATTCATTAGGAACTCTCAAAGCTAGCATATCGGTGTAACATTTAACTACATGTTAGAGCTTCCAAGTGATTCCTCATGTGGATGAGGGGTTTGTGGATGCTCCAGTTACCTTGTCCACCCTATTAAAAATAATGAGTTTAATTTGATGTCAAGTAACTATATGTAAAAAATTATTGTGCATGGAATTAATCTAAAAATTTAGAAGAATCACCATTTTATAAGCTTATTATTTTTGAATTAATGTTAGGTATTTTAAGATAAAAGTTCATTATTTTTTGAGGGATAAAAAGAATCCCGTATGAAGTCATCATTTTTCCATCTATTAATGCTTACATAATTTGTACAATGTTTTGGAATCATAAGATAGTGAAAACATGGAAAATTTATGTGTAAGTCAGGGTGAGCAATTGCACTCTCTTAATTTTTGATTTCATTTTTAAAATTTTAATATTTTTTGAACTTCACATAAAATTGTCTCTTCAAATAACAAGATTTAGGAAGCAAATACAAAAAATTATAAATAAAAAGTTTAATACCAACAATTTATTTGATATAGAAAGAGATTAAAAAAAATCAAAAATGTCTCGGGTGGAGCTTTAGCACGAGTTAAGTATTTTTTTTATTTTTAGATTTGGCAGGTGGTACTGCAAGGTAGAATGTGTGTTGGAGAAAATCAATCGTAGGCGGTTATACCTGCCACCCACCATATCGCCCGTTGGACAGGCAATACGAGCAGGCGCCTATGGTACCGCTTGCTGGTATCCTTTATTTATTTAAAATAAATTATTTATTTAAAATATAAATAAAGATTTATATTTTAAATCCTTTATTTATTTTTTTCTTCTTATATTTTAAATTTATTTTTGTTAAAAAATTAAAAATACATTAGTCATCTTCGTGGGGTAGGAAAGAAATAAAATACTCCACATAAGTACTATATGATTATATCTTTTCAAGATTAAAATATATTGTATTTTATACTTAATGTATAAGTTTAAATGAAAGTATGAATTATATTATGTATAAAATAAAGTATATATATATATGTTAATGGTTTAGATTCTTTTTCCATATGTTGATTATTTCTCTCTACATATAGTGGTTATATAGTACCAACATCTCCAAATTATTCTAATGATGTCAGTGTGTCACTTTGTTTAAGGTCCAATTGATTATTATATAAAATTTAATCCATCTATCAATTTTGTTACGATCTATTTAACTAGAAACATAAAAAACTTATATAAGCCATAATATTAAAATTATTTAAGGAAGAATGTTAACCCACTAAAATTATTCATTTACTAGAGGGATCTATATCTTTTGAATTAAATATCTAAATTTTTAAAAATATTTATTTCATATAATATAATAATTTTACAAATTTTATAATATTTAAAAAATTGAATAAATGGATTTAAGTGAATTAAAAATTTAGTATATGTTTTAATATACTTTTAAAAAGTATAGCCCACACATAATTCTAAGTAAAATAATTTTTAATATCTTTTTAAAATAAATAATATTAAATATAATGGTAAAAAATGACAAATGCAGTCAATCAAATGCAACTAACCAAAAACAACTGCGTTTGGTATCTTTTAACGCAGCCAAATAGGGGTGGCCGCTTTTGGTGGCAAACGCAACCACCCGAATTCGGCTGCGTTTGGTATCAAATGTAGCCAATGTGGCTACGTTTGATATTCAACCTAGTCGAATTTGGGTGGCTACATTTGGTATGATAATGGCCAAAAAAATAATGTTAAAAAATATTTTAATTATTTAATAAGAATGATTAAAAATATATAAAGTTATAAAAAATAGAGTTATTATAATTATTTTAATTGATGTGATATTTTAATTACTCTATTTTATCTATTTATCATTTTCTTTTTATTATTAACACTTAGACACATTATCATTTATTTATTGAAAAGAATATCTAGAATCATTATCATTTATTTCTTGAAAAGAATATCTATTTTATTTTTACTTGCACTTTATTTATAGTCATTATCTTTATCTAAGTCAATCAGTTTCTCCTTTTACCTTTCACCTTTTATCCTAATTTTCAATCTAAGATTGAAATATTAATACAGGTAAGAGGATCCTAATAATACATAAAATAGATTTTTATTATTGTATTTCAATTGCATAGAAAACCTAAAACAATCTTTTTCGTAGTTTTATGGGAGTCTTTTGTTTTGTAGTTTTTTATCACTATCTATATTTCTAACCATTTTTATTAAATAATCCTCACATTTTTTTACCATTTTTTGCTATTATCATACCAAACACAGTCACCCGAATTCGGCTATGTTTGGTATTATATAGCTAAAAAAATGATAAATTTTTTAAAATTATTTAACAAGAATGATTAAAATATAGATAGTTATAAAAAAATAGAGTTATTACAATTATTACAATTGATGTGATATTTTAACTACTCTATCTTATTTATTTATCATTTTCTTCTTATCATTTGCACTTAGAAACATTATCATTTATTTACTGAAAAGAATATCTATTTTATTTTTACTTGCACTTTATTTATAGTCATTTTCTTTATTCTAGTCAATCACTTTCTCCTTTTACCTCTTAACTTTTATTTCAATTTCTAAGCTAAGATTCATTAATATAGTGCAAGAGGATTCTAATAATCCATTAAATAGATTTTTATTATTGTATTTCAATTGCATGAAAAATCTAAGAAGTTCTTTTTTGTAGTTTTATGGGAATTTTTTTGGTAGTTTCTTATCACTATTTATATTTCTAACCATTCTTATTAAATAATCCTCACATTTTTTACCATTTTTTTACCATTATCATACCAAACGCAACAAAAAAATGGTTGCATTTGAGCCCAATGCAACAACAAATGGCTTCCTTTGATGCCTAATGCAGCCAAGCCCAAAACGACTATGTTTGGGTGGTTGTCTTTGCTGATTCTTGGTGTAGTGCATCCATCTCGGTGTTGTAGTTAGAGCTCATTTTAGTAGTGCAACAAAGACACTCTTGTTTGTTCACTCATCAAAGAAGTGCAACTAGAACACTTTTTGAATATGCCCTAAAGAGTTTAATCAAGATAATTTCCAAATATACGCCCAAGAGTGCAATTTGTTGGTCCTTTTACAAATGGTAGCTCAAGAGGAGGGTGAATTGAACTTAACAAATTTTTGGCTAAATTAAATCAACTGTACAAAGAAGGAAGTAAAAGAGATCACAAAGTATAATATTTATATAGTGGTTTCACCTGAGTTTGGATCCTACACTTTTCTAAGACATCTTCTCCTTTACTGTCTTATGTTCCACTATCATAATACTATTCAATTACAAGTTACTTTTCCAGATTCACCAACTAACTCTTAACAACTAATGCAAGTTTCTCTACTTATAGAAATCACACTTACTATTGCAAGCTTCTTATTTGCAAAAACCAAATAAACTTAAAGAACTTGTATAAAGGTATGCCTCTTACTTGGGCTAATTTATATATAATGTAAATCAAAGATTAAATAGTATACATAAATCATTGAGTTTCGAACTCCTTTGTGATTGAAATGGATGTAGGCTTTGAACTTGGATCAAAGTGACTGCACAGTGGAGTAGAAACATTTAGAAGAAAACTTTTAACCTGTGTAAATGCATGAATTTAAGCTTTTCAAGATGTCTAACTACTCCTTCCTTTGACTTGATCTTCTATTTATAATCTTTGAAAGAGTTTGTAGCATTCCAAGTGATCTTGTGGTAATTTTAACCATTTAGATGACTAGTGATCCACTCAATCAAAAAGCTGACAGTGGTAGTTACAGACCTCCATAGACAAGGTCTAGAACCCTGTGGGTCGGGTGAAGCTATTAGTGACTGTTACAACATTAAATGTAGACCTCTGAAAGGGATGGTTTGTCCTCTATACACTACCGGGAGAGGAGAGCACTTTTTATAGACTTCTTTAAACCTTTATAGAGCGATTCTTCTCCTCTATAGTTTCCTTTTTAAACTCTAATACTTTTAATCACCACTAACATGTAGTTTTGCAAACCTTTATAAAGATGATGTTTCCTTTGTAAATGACGAGATGGAAACTCTTCAACTTCGACTTGATTCCAGGTTGTTCCAAAAACCTCTTTAGAGGATAAGCTCTCTTTTGTGCTATCCTGTGTACTGCAAAACCTTTATTTTCCTTTTTATTTTCTTATTTTTTCTTTTCTTACTCATTTTGTGATATGTATAAGTTGATTATATCTATTCTTGGATTCCATATTACTCTCTCTTTGGTTCCATTGTGTTTTTACTTAAGTTTTTCATTTTTTTCTACAACACTTAGAAACAAAAGGTGTTAATACCCTCTTTTTCACTCATGTGTTTTGTTCATCATCAAAACTTAGCTTATTGAAGTCCATTCATCATCAAAATCAAGTTGATTATCTGATTAGTCTTAACATTATCCCCCTTTTGATGATGAAAAAATTTTTAAGTGACTTCTTTCTCTTAAAAAATATGTGGGAGCTTAAAGTTTGTGTAAGTGCTTATAATGATCCCCCTGAATAGTTTCATTGATTATTCTTAGTTTTCGGGTTTTGATCCTTGTTAATTTTCAATTTATTAACGCTCCCCCTTATTAAACAAAACCTTCCAACCTAGCACGATTCAAATGATAATTGAGGTAAACAATTAAGTTTTGCTGATGAATAAAAACACATAAGTGAACAGTTAAGGTACTAACTATTGTTCCCAAGTGTGCAGTAATGAATAACATATCAAGAAAATAACTCAAGTCTATGTGGATAAGGGATATAATAATATACTAGAGATGTAAAGTCCAATAGTATGGCTTAACCCAAGAGAGGAGGGGTGAATTGAGTATATGAAAATTCATTGCTTAACCTTTATTGAACCATTTCCCTTTTTCTGTGTTTATGTGTAGTGCATTGTAAAATAAATAATAAAACAGTAATGTACATGAAGGATAAAGTAGATAAATAAACACAAACATGAATAATATAAATTTTTATAGTCGTTCGAGAATCCCGTCCCTACATCCACTTTTCCCAGAGCACACACTTATTGTGCCTTGGGTTCCATTATATCCCATATAATTAAAATATAATAGTACTCTTAGCACTTTTCTATATTCCAACTTTAGGGGGCTTAAATAGTGTTCCTAACACTCTTGTGAATTCCAGCTCTAGGGGATGTAAACACAGTGCTCCTAGCACTCTTCTAGTTTTCATAAGCTCACTAAGAAACTCATTGGTTTCGAAGATCACCAGCAAACTTGATGGTTTTTAGAGCTCACCAACAACTCATACAATGTGGTTTTCCCGAGCTCACCACAAACTCATTGGTTTTTGGATTAACGAGCAAACTTTTACACATTTCAACATAGGGGAAGATGCGATCTTTTTCAACTCTAACAATATAGAAAGATCTTCCCAAAATATAAAATCAATGGCCATAAAGATTAGCATATTGAAGCTCATAAAAGATAGATGATGGTTTAAGCCCTTGGCCATGGGTAGAAGGATTTGCATAAGGTTAACCTTATTTGAAATGTCTTCCTTCACCACCTTTGAATCATCTCACCTCTTCTCCTTAAATAGCTTCTTCATAATTTTGAACATTAGAGAAGATGCGTTCCATTAAATGTAGAAATGGGAGCAGCAATGAATGAAGAAGGCCATTGAGATTTCTGCCATTGGAGTCCATGCCTTCTGATTTGTCTTGAGTTATTGTATCATCGTTCTTTTATAGAGAGGAAGATGAGCTGCTGTTGAAATATCTTTTCTTGTTTTGATTTGGCACAGTTGAAAAACTTATAGTGCCTCTTATTGCTAAAAATGGTGACTGAAATGAGTTTGCATGATGAAAGCATGAGTGGAGATGCCATTTAGAAGTAAGTCGCATAAATCAATTTTCCTCTGGCAAGTCGTGGCCTTTCTTTGTCTGCATTTGTCTACCATCGGTTTTAAACAAATTCTCCAATGAGATTTATCTATTAGTCAATCTTTCGAGAGTGAAATTTGTCTATTGTAAATAACAAAAAAACTTTGGTGCCATAGACAAAGTTAAATTGATTGACAGACAAACTCAGCTTTGTCTTACTCAAACAGATGAAGTATGATGTTCTTCTTTTATTCCACATTTGTCTGTTGAAAGTGATAGATGAACTTTGCTTTAATTTATCTTGGATGAATTAGGCTATGTACTTTATCTATAAGTTTGTCTATAGTAAGCTACAAATGAATATTCCTGTGCATTGAGTTCATTTTATCCAAGCAGCTTCATCTATGCTCATCGTGTTGCTTCTACTTTATCTATAGTAAGTAATAGACAAATTTGATCTCACAAACAAAGTCGAGTGCCTCATTTGGCATTGGTTCGAGCAACTTCTCGCTTACTTCATTCTTGATTTATCTGTCTTTGCTGTAGTGAAGTTGCTTCTACTTTATCTTTACACCTTCTCATCCTTAGGTAAATCCATTCATCTACCTTTATTGGTCAGGCAAAGTTTCTTGTAGCATAAAAAATCTCCCCTGGATGTATTTGAAGAAGTAAGCCTTGAATGGATAGGAAGATGAAGCTCTTGAATGATATTTGAAGGTTAAAACTCTTGGCCTAGGATTACAAAGATTTGTGGAAGGTTTTAGCATAATCCTTTTACTTCTTCAACTCCTTACTTTGTCTCAGACAAACTCTGGTCAATGGATAGTTCACTGTTTAAGCTCTCTGACCATGACTTCATCTTCAACATTTTTTGTCATTTGCATTTATCTATGGAGTTTTCTTTCTGAGTTTAACATACAAAGCAAGCTCCTTATAGCTCATCTTTGAAGCCTTCTTTTCTTCTATTATCTTCAACAATTCAATTTTGTAGCAAATATTGTGAAAGTTTATTATAGATGATTGTAATCTTGCACTTAGAAGTTTTCTGTACTTACTACATTGTTAGCTCTGAATATATATCATTTTAACAAAACATATTTATCCTTGTAATTTGCATATGTTGTGGAGCAAGGAATACATTCATTTTCATTCAAGCACTTAATATGATATATTAATAAAGTACATTACTAAATATGATTCAACAGAACATATTAAAGAGTGATAACTAAGGTTAAGTGCATGATGAGAGAAAGATGCATGCTTACATAATTAAATATTCATGATTATGTATACATTTCACACTATTAATTAACATTTATCAAATCATAATTACGCATATGATTTTTAATGATTTAAGCATATTTTATTTATCTTGATTAAGTTTTGTTATTATCAAAATCATATATAATAATCTTGACAAGAGACGCGATCCACTATAATGCAGAAAAACATAAATGCCTAAGAGTAACACTAAGATGATAAGAAGATTTCTAAAGCTACAAAATACATTTGAAGCTATGGTGTCCAAGCCCTTCAAAATATCCTTCAAAGATACTGAAGACAAAACCTCAACTATTGTAAAAAAATTTCTTTAGAAAAAGCCAATCTAAGATGAAGACTTGCTTTGGCCAAACATGGATAACATCTTGTTTGGACAAATGCTAAAGGACAAAGTTGCATCTCATAGTTCTAATCAAAAGTTGTTTGTCCGCAATTTGAAGATTGTCAAAATCAATCATAGACAAAGCAAAGTGAAGAAAAAGTTCATCCAAAGGTTCAAGGTAAATGCCTCAGATAAATGTATAAGGCCACAGACAAAGCAGAATGAAAAGGAACTTCATTTGAAGCTACAAGGGAGACATATCGAACAAATGTAAAAGAAAAAAGATGCGCTTCAAACAAAGTAGAATGAAGGAATTTCATTCGACCAAGAAAAATAGAGCAAAGTTTGTTTGAAACTAACTTTGGACAATGTAGCGATTCAATTGATTTGTCTAAAACTTACTTTGGGTAAATGAAATGTAGTGCACTCGAACAAAGATGACTCTTTCTATTCTATTCAGAGAAAGTTTGTCCAAAGCTAATTTGAGGCAAACTAAAGAACCTCGAACAAATACTGGATGAGATAGCCAAATAAATCTTCACATGAGCAGAGAACATCATCTTTAAAAATAGTGAATTAGTCAGAGACAAAAAGAAATTCAAATGAACCATCCCCCTTTCTGTCAATAATTCTATTCTTAGATGTTGACATGAGCAGAGACCATTAACTTCAGAAAAAAATGAGAATTAGCCAAAGATAAAGAAATTTAAATAAAGCAGTCTCCTTTTTATCAACAGCTCTATTCTCAAAAGTTGTGTGTCTTTGAAGACACCTCTCTTCTTACCTTAAAGGGATTAAACTTAAAAGACCCTTTCTATGGCACTACAGACTTTCCAATTGATACAAATCAATTAGAAGACAACTTTTCTCAATGGGAGATAATCAGAATGGTCTTATTCATTTAATGAAAGTCATTTCTCACCAATGGCTAATATACAAGATGATATAAAGGTGGCACAAGAACAAAGAAAGAGAAGACCAATGTTGAAAGGAGAATGACGAGTACTAATGAGAATATACCTTCAAGAAAAGTTCCCTTCTTCTCAGATATTTAATCTCCACCGTGCTTAAGAGAAAATTTTATGCTCAAGATCACATCATCATCCTATCTCTAGAGTTTTGATATCCTTTGATCTTCACTAAATATCTATTTCATTTGTATTTTATTAGCGTACAAATTAGTCTACCAAAGAGGCAACTCATTGTGCAACTATCTTGCAGTTCATCTACTTCAGTAAGTAGATAGACTTGTTGTGCATAAGTTTGTTGATGATCTTGGAAAATTTGGTGGTGAAATCAAAAAACCATCCTTGTATAAGTTTACTAGTGATCTTGGAAACCAGAAAGTTGGTGGTGAGTTCCAAAAATCATTGTATAAGTTTGCTGGTGATCTTGGAAACCAATGAGTTTCTGGTGAGCTAAGAAAATCAGTGTATGATTTTTTGGTAAGCTTATGGAAACCAACCTGTGTTAGTGGAACCTAAGTGCAGTAAGGAAAGGTGACTCAAAGAGTGGAGTGGGTATCAAGTTGGGTCAAACCACTATAAAAATCTCTTATATCTTATGCTGCACAAATTGAATTCCATCTCTTTTTAGCACATTAATTTCATTTGCCCATAATTTTCAATTGCTTAATTCACCCCTCCCCTCTTAAGCTATATACTTTATGGGACCAACAAGTGGTATCAAAGTGGGCTTCACTAGTTAATTTTGATTATTGAAACTTAACTAGTGAGGAGATCCATACGGCCAATCTATTCCGCGGAACTTAATCTGAGGGACAATTTTTTTCTAGACCACCATACTTTGATGACACCGGCTATGGGTCTTGGAAAGTGAAAATGTGAAATTTCATAATTGCCACAAATTACAAGTTGTGGCTAATTATCAAAAGTGGGATAGTAGTCCTCAATGATGAAGAGAAATACACCAAGGAGGATGTAAAAAGTATAGAAAGTGATGCTAAGGCCAAAAGTTGCTTATACTATGCCTTGTCCTATACTGAATTTGATAGAATAAGAAGGACAGATAACCTCTCTAAGTCTTATGGTTATTCACAATAAGAAGGTACTCTCTAATTCTGAAGCTCTAGATTTTCAAGAAACTCTAGAAAAATCTTTATGATGATTTCAAGGTCTTAAAAGTCAAAATAAGGCAAGGAAAAAGGAGTTGTATAGAATGACCAATGAACTCTCTAGATTAGAGGAAGAAAACATTGAGTTTAAAATAAATTATGCATCATTAGTGAATTTCAACTATTAAAAGCTAAGAACAATGCTCTAAGAAAAACATTGACTTCCATTTTATTAAAAGTAAAACTAAGAGGAAAAGGTGGACAACAACAATGGAGATATAGCAACCATCCTAAAAGAAAACAAAAATCCAAAAAGCATCTAATTTGGGTCCCTAAGAAAGTTGCTGATATAGTAAATGCTATACAATCTCTAAATATAAACCCAGTAGCACTGAAGAAATTATGGGTCCCAAAGTATGCCGCCATTAATCAACCTAGATCCATTTTCAAATGGAGACCTATAAATAAAATATAATTTTATCTTTCTAGGTGTGCTAGAGAACCACAACAACAATATGTAATCTATGAAAATGTTGTTTCTCAATGTACACGATAAGAAATAGAGAGCAAGACATACTAGTTTTTCATGAATAAATTGTGCATTATTTTAGTCCATAAGAAATGCTCTCAACTGAATGCTATTATTGCTTTATCTATGCATATGGCTCAAATAATCTTCTGTGTTGGTTAAATGAAAAGAATGTGATCATTGAAATTCTTAATAATAACTTTAATAACAAAACCCCCAATTTCAAAACTTAAGATAAGAATTAAGACACCTTGGTAAGCCTTCAGACAAATCATGTACTAACTAATCAAGATGAAATTAAAACAAACTTCATCCAAAATTAGGCTTCAGACAAAGTAACAATAACCCACTTTGTCTGAGGATCCCAAATTTGTTCGAAACCCTTGCATTTCATCTGAAAAACCTAGAATCCCCTTTTTGACTCAATCTCGGACAAACTCCTCATTTCATCTATAGTAACAGAAGTTTTATTCGAAAAAGGTGCTTCAAATTCCTAATGTTCCCTTCCTCTTTCTCTCAACGTCTAGGCATCAGACTTCCATTCACTCACTTCCCTCTCTACTCTCTAGAATACCCAAGTCTATTCCATCAAAACCCTAAACCTCAACAACTGGAAAAGGAGCATTAGAGTGTAGCAGAAATGTTTCCATCTCATGCATCAATCTAATCTAGAAAAAGAACAAATAGAGAAGAAACAATGGATGCATGCCCATCTCAAAAGAGAAAAGTACAAAAGAATAGGCTTCTTCAGGTAACTTTATGAAACAATAAAAAGAGTTACCATCAGCTTATGAAAATGTATAATGAGAACAAGGTGATAAAAGTAAGGGCAATAGATTACAATACCTTAGAGAGCATGAATCTGGAAGTTTGTGATTGGATAAGATTTCAAGGTTGGAAAGAGATTATGAATTGCAGAGATAAATGTTATGATCCTAAACTAAGAAAGTCATGGGTTGGAGATAAAGAAATAAACCTATCTCCTGAGAGCATCAGAGAACATAAATCTTGCCATAGTTGAAAGTCAAAAATTTGAATGGCCTATGCCCAGAAAAGAGTTGTTTTTACAACTGGCAAGTATGACTATTGATGATAAAGTAAATAGCTTGAAGCCCAAATAGCTAGATGTAAATTTAAAGCTTGCCCACAACATCCTTAATAGAAACATTTATCTTAAGATAAGAGGAAGGAATAATATTTCTAAAAGGGATGCAAAGATACTTTTGGGCACTGAAGTTTAAGAAGAAATTGGATTTGGCCAAAATTATTTCTGAACAATTATATTAGGTCACGTCCTCCATAAGACATCCTCTGCCCTATGTAATGGTTATGACCAAAATACTAAGAAGGGCAAGAGTAGACTTGTCACATGAGGTGCCAAATGAATTCGAACCATCATACATAATTGACAGAGTGACACTAAAGAGAATAGGAATATGTATAGCCTCAGATGGCACAAATACTGAAAAGGCAAGAAGGTGGTTAGACATAATTTGAGTTAGGTCAATCTTTTTCTTCTTCTTCAATGCCCATAAGATATTGGCATTCTTCTCTAAAATTTGGTCAATGCTACCAACCTTAGGATGAATATTGTTGAAAATCATGTTGTGGGTAAGCTTCAAATCCAAATCCAGGTAGCTTGCATGAAGGTATACTTCTTTCTCTCCTATCTCTTCTTCCGCTATCTCTAAGAATAACCTTGACTTATTTACTGTCATTCTATTGACTCCCCCACTTTGGGAAATTTGAACTAGGCCCTAAAATTTGCTAAGCTCAAGTTGATTTCAATCTTTCCTAGCCATGTTTACTTCATGCTAGTATTATAGTTAATGACTATGAATTGCATTTTCTTAGAGTAGGTTAGGTTATGGTGAACACTCAAGATGTTAAAAGTGAGTATGTTTTTCTTAAATCATCATTTTGGGATGATATGTACATGGATTTATGAAATGGTGAAGGGATTATTATCAAGTATAATGTACAAGGTGAAATATATGACATTATTGCTATTAATTAAGTGAAAAAATTATGAATTTTAATGTATCCATAAAAAGGGAAAATTGATAGGTGGTATTTAGTTGGGAAAAATCATGGCTAAAAATGTGAGAAAAAGGAAGGGACAAAATGGATGAAATACAAAGGAAAAACATGAAGAAAATGGAGTGGTGCCCATTGCAAATGTAATAAGATAATGATGTCCAGTGGATTGGGCATCCTGGCACCAGTGCGGTGTGGGAGAGGTAGTCAAGAACATTGCTTGTTTGACTATTTAAATGCTCTAGCCCTTCTTCTTCCCTCATTCATGTACCCATCTACCCTACCCCCTTCATGCCCCATTTTCTATGCAATTTTGGCTCGAAAAAGCTTTATTCAAGTGTGTAATCACCCCACCATGACTTTAAGTTCAAGCTCCATTTGTTTAGATGATGAAAGTGGCGAGAAGAGCAGTTTTTCTATGATTGTGGGAGGATATTTGCAGCTTGGAAGCTGAATACTCGTTTTGGGAAGGCAATTACATATGAAATTGATGGTGAGTTCATTTTTCCCAATTAGATTTGCATTTCCTACTTCATTAGGGTTTTATAAAACTTGTGAATAGTGATTTTAGGGGAAAATGTGTTAAATTCATGAGGAAAATGATTATGATTATGACTATAATGTTTTGGGGAGGAATTTGTATGAGAAAATTCATGTATGTGGACAACAACATTTCTGCGCATTTGGTTAGATAATTCATGATTGGTGATTGTTAGATAGTGGATGAATTGATTTTGAGACATAATTAACATGTTAATAGGTTGTTTGATAATGATAATGTCAAAGCATTAGTTGTATGTTGTTGAAAATAAATTTCACTTAAGGCACCTTACTAAAATTTCAATCTAAGTAATTTACATAAGGTGTTTGATGAATGCCTTAAGGAAAAATAGGGTGTATTTGAATAAATTCTATATTAGCCCTTAAGAAGCCATTGAAAATTGGGTTCACTTAACTTGAATTGATAAAAGAAATAATGTTTAAGGGGTGTTCCTGAATCTTACTTTCAATAGACTTGAAATAATGATGATTTAAGTGGAAACCCAAAATTTGTATCAATTGGGATCTCAATTTGGGATGGGTAATGAATTCCAACTAGAACAAGTGTGAAAAATGTCATTGAATAATAAGATAAGACTATACTCTCATGAGATGAAATTCACCCAGTTTATGAAATTGAGTTAAAAAAATACTCATGTATGAAGTTTTGATTATGTTATATGTTGTGTATGTAGGATCCATTGGACAGTTACTTGGGAGCTAAGTGGATGAATCAAAGGATGAGTTGAAGATTTATGAAATGGTTTGTCATTAAGGTAAGTAGGCTTAATCTTGTTATACATCTATGAATGAATAAGGATAGCAAATATTCCATGACTTTGCATACAGGCACTGTATTTTAATTGGAATTTACTTTATTGCATTTTGATTTGGAATGATGAATATTATATGTTGTAACAGTGCAGATTGATAGGGATAGTGAATATCCCATGATTTAATTTCTTTCGGTTATACAAGGGTGAATGTGGGATGGATGGAATAGTGTGTATACTATGATTTTGATAAATGACATTATTTTATTGTATCATGATTGAAAAGAATGAAATGAAGTAATTTAATTTGTTTGCATTGGATACATTTGTGTTGTGGGGATTGATGGGGATAGTAAGTATCCCATGGTTGGACTAAATGATGGTGGTTGTATTATGTTATGATTTGGAAGGTTTAATTTGTTAATTTTTAATGAATATGTTTTATTTGCTGTGAATGATTTATATTTGGCTACTTGAATTGAACTATTGTTGAGATTGCATTGCATGTCATTCCATCATGAATCATGACGAGCATGATTAAGTTATGTGATATGTAATAATATTATGTGAAATGGGTGGATGTTTGGATGAATGTGTAGTAAAAATGTAAGATGAAGACTTGTGTGTAACACCTATAGTGTTGAAATTTAGGGAAAATTTTTTGCATTTTAGTAAAGTTAGGAATTGAGGTGATACATAGTATTTTATAAAGAAATTTCTATAGAAGACTGAATGGAGTGACATGAACTCAAGTAATGATTTTGAGAAAAGTCATGTATATGACTCGAATGACTAATGTGACATGATTATTACATATAATGTGATGTTTGTGAGATATTGAAGCAAATTTTGAGATAATTTTGGAATTTTGAAATATTGAGTTAAATGTTTAGGTAAAAAGAACTCAATAGATGATTTTCATAAAATCATAGAAATTTCAATGAATGAATAGCCTTAGATGATGTTTAAGGTATTTGAAACATGCTCATATGGATATTAGTAAAGTTCGGTCCATGACTTTTATAAGTTTCATCATTATGATTTACATTTAGAAGAAAAAGAACTAAAGTGATAAAATTGAGTAAATAAATATTTATGACATATCTGAATGGCCTAACATAGTTAGTATATGTATTGTAAGGTGTGTGAAATAATAGTTTGAGTTTTGGATGCATTTTGGAATGAAAATGGCATATGGAGTCACTTATAGCAAAAAACTCGATTAAAAAAAATTGAATAAGTGATTTTTGGCAATTGACCTCAAATGAGGTGGCAAATAGCATGTTCATGGGACGAGGTGGTAAATAGCATGTTCATGTCCCATTTCATGCAAGTGATGTGTGTGAAGTGATTATTGGGAAATTTGAAATATTTTATGTAAAATGGGGCTATGGTGATCTTTCATAATAAATGCTGACTTTGAAAAAGTGATCATTGTGGTTGCGTTTTGACATGGATAATGGAATAATTTGAAATAATGTTCAACATAGAAGTTGTATATTATGAAATATATATCCAATGGAATAAGAATCACTCAATTCTGATATCATATGAGGATGTTATGACTAATACACCAAAACTGTCCTAGATGACTAAAAAATAACAAGATGAATAAGATGAGTCAACTTTGTTTAATTTTTTGACATATTTTTGGGGGCTGATTTGGAAAAATTTATTGATATAGAAGTTGTATATTTTGAATTTATCTTTCCAATGCCTTATAAATCAGGTAATTTGGACATCGTATATAAAATTTATGATCAAATTAGTAATACTATGTTGGGATAATATTTCTATGTCGCGGCAAGGCTTCAGAAAACCTTTTTTTTTTGGCATATAGCAAATCAATGCCACGAAAAGGCTTTTTCTTGCCACGGTATGGCTTCAGAAGTGCATTTTTTGGCCTATCCAACAAGTCCATGCTGCGATAAGACTTTTTCCTATTGCGGCAAGGGTCTTGTGGCACATCAGAGCAGTAGAAAATGCAATTTTTAAGCCCCAAACCCATTCCATTTTCATTATAGTCCATCATGTTTTCTCCTTTGATGTCATTCTTCCTTCCTTAACTCCATTATGCCCCATTTTTTATCAATTTTGCTAAGAAACATGGGGATTAAGATGGGTAATCAAGTCGGCATGCCTCTCTGCTTGGGTTTTGGCTATTTGGATGGTGGAAAAGAGGAGATGATCCAATTTTTGGTGATTGGAGGGAACTACTTGGAATTTCAGGCATGGATCCGTGTTCGTGGATGAAAGCCATGCTTGAAATTAGTGGTAAGCTACCTTAACTCATTCAAAATTTGATATTTGTAAATTAGGGTTTTATATAATTTTCTAAAAAGTGATTTTTAGAAAAAAAAATGATATGCGTAATTATGGAAAAAAATGAGTATTGAGTTAATTACTATAGATTGTGAGTGATTTGGGTTTGGAAATCATAATTTTGGCTTCTTAGGGTTTCATATTCTTCATGAATAGTGATTTTATGGGGAATTTGATATGGATTGTTGTATAGAACATGGGAGGAATGTGTGTAATTTATAAGTTATGATGCTTTGAGAATTTGTATAGGGTGATTTGGCCTTGAAAAATGGATAATGGACTATGCCCTTGTTTAGGTTAATTAGGGAAATTGTGTATGAGCTAGGTAAATTATAAATTAGTTGGATTAAAGAGTTTATTAGGTTGTTTTAAAGACGTTTAACTATGAATTATGTTGAATACATAATGATCATATCATATACAAAATGAATATGGTTGTGGCATGTTAATGGACTGACGTAGTATCTAGAAATTGTATTTTATAAATTTGGCAAAGTTGCCTTTGTAAATAAATGGCTTAATTGTATGTATAAGGAAAATTGAATATGGTTCAGAAGCTATGAAGCTTGTGGCATTATGGAGAATAAGTCATCAGTCAAGTAAGTAGGCTCCTTTTTGATTGAATGTATAAGTGAATGGGGTTATGTAATAACCCATTTGTTTGTATCTTGGCATATGTGTTTTGGATGGAGATAGTGGACATCCCATATTGGTTAAATTGATGTCTATTTGACTAGTATGCTCATATGAATGTAGGGATAATAAGTATCCCTTGGATCGAAAGGATTATTTTTCATTTATGATAGGAAATTGTGTTTATTTGGGATAGGAATTATCCCATGTTTTAAGGCTTTATATTCTTGTGTATGGGTGTCTAACTATTAGGGGATAAAGAATATCTTGTTTTGTTATATAGGATGGAGGTTTAGAATTTATGAGAAGGTATACTGATTATTGACTGAATGAAACATTATGAATATTATTTTATTTTGTATTGTTACATGAGTTAAAACCCATGATAGATATTATTGGATTAAATGATATGAAATGAATTATAGTGCATTTTTTATGAATATAATTATTCATGTTGAGAATCGAACATGTTATATGTTGGGTTATTGAATATTTTTATTGTACTTGCCTATTACTAAGTTGCCTAAACTCATGCCTTCTTATTTATTTTTATAGCCAATAGGTCAAGTAAATAATTCCAAATATGAGTTGGAATAGATGAGCAGAATTTGAAGACAAATTTTATTATAGTATAATGAGTTGGCATTATAAATTTAAAGTGTATTTGTATATTTGTATTTATGAATTTTCAAAAGATGTATAAAGTGGTGTAAATGACTATCTTAGTGATTTAATTATCATATTATGAATGTGATTGTATAATTAGAAGGTGTGGAGTGCCATCATGATCCACCCAGATCTTGGGCTATGAGTAAGTGTGTGTATGTTTTAAAATTCATATTGTTACTTTATTATATTTGATAAATAATTGTACAGGTTAAACCCTAATAATTTAGAGGATACTCTGTCCATTTTTCTGTAGAAACTAGTCGAGTTCTAAAATAGGACTCGAGCACCCCACCCTAAAAGTGGGCAAATCCTAGTAAAATATAGTACAAAATGGTAGGTCATGCCTCGAAAAGTGGGGCGTGACATTGTGATTCTTACGGAATACAATTGTGCCTAAGAGGCATGGTGAAGGACCTCAATAGGGTATAACTATGACAAGAATATAATAGATATGATATGATATGAGTGGATGGCATAGATATGAAATAATATGATATGCCTAGGTGGCGTCACTATAACTTGATATGCTTGGGTGGCATCGGCATGATATGATACTCCTAGGTGGCGCAAATGGAATATAATACTCCTAGGATGTATAAATGTGATATGCTATGCTTGGGTGGCATAGATAGGATATGATATGCTCTGATGGCATAGATACAATATGATATGCCTGGTGGTATAGATGTGATATGACATGTTTGAGTGGCCTAGATATGCCTGAGTAGCATGAAAGTGATATGACACCTAGGAGGTGTGGATATATTGTCATGCCTAGGAGGCATGATGGATAATATATGTATATTGTGATTATGATGTGATGTGGAACCTGTATGGTGTGGATATGCCTAATGGCATGGATACCTTGATGGCATGGAATGTTGTGGCACCTGTAGGGTGGGGACATATGGTATTGTCATGAAACTTAAAAATAATCTGGATTTACACATGTTATGAATGTGAATATGTCATTTCATTAGATTATTAGCTAATTATTGATTATCATTTTCTATTTATGCCTACTTATTGAGTTTACATGAACTCACACCATTTTATTATGATTTTTTTTAGTTGACAGGTCATTCAATAGAGCCTAATTGAAGGTTGGTGCTCACGGTCAAGATTAGAAGGTGATCTACATGGTGTATGTAAATGAATTTAGGGTGAAAATTCCCTCATTATAGATATGAAATTGGAATTTGATAAAATCTAAATTTTGATGTATATTTAGTTATGTATTAAGTTATTGTATTGGCCTGTTATATTGATAGAATATATATGTTGTGTGCGAATGCATCTTTGTGCAGTTGCGGTTAGGCCATTGCCATGTTATTTTAATGTTGGGCTATAGATCGGTGTGTATTATCATTTATGTTAGTGATGTATAAATGATTGAAGATATGGTGTCATGTGATGAATGTTGTACAGGTATGAAACCATTATGTTTTAGAGGGGACTCTGTTGAATTTTCGGTAGAAGTATTCTCTAGAATATAAGATGGTAGCACCTAGGGGGTGGGGCATTACAAATGGTATCAGAGCTAACATGGTTAGCTAATGTTTATTAAAGATAAAAGTGTATGGTATAGGCATTGAATCCTTAAGTTATAATGGCAATGGCTACTGGACATGAGTGAGAAAATGACATGCTTAATACAAGTCATTTATGACCCTATAAGACATGGGGGAATCTTAGACCAGGGAATGAAATTAGACACCTTAGGTTGATAAATTGATGTATTATTAAATTGGCACAGTAATGGCACCAAGGAAGAAGATGGATAGAGGAAAGGCCCTATGATGGGGGAAGGTAGTAGAAATTTGAATGAGTCAAAGGAAGACCTTGTATAGAAGGACCTTATGCCTTATGAGAAGTTTTAGTGATGCTATTTTGTTTAATGTGCTTATAGACTTGATAAATAAGGTGTTTAGACCCTGTTAAGATTAACTTGTGATTGTGTTCAGTGACGATAGGAAAGAAAAGTTATATGTGAAATCCAAAAAGTGTGATTTTTGGATGAATAGTATAGATTCCTAAAGTCATGTGATTTCTAGAGATTGCATTGCTATAGATCCCCGTAAGGTAGATGTGGGGGTAAACTAAACTAAATTGAGTAATGTAACAGAGGTTAGGAGTTTCTTAAGATTGGAAAAATATTTTAAAAAAAATTGTGGAAAGATTTTCCACGATTGCTACGTTCATGGCTTGATTGACTTGTAAGGGAAATAAATTTGTTTGGATTAATAAACATGGGAAAACCTTTCAGGAATTTAAGTAGTGTTTGGTGGAAGTGCCACCATTGGTAGTATCAACCAAATAGAGAGAATTTGTGGTTTACAGTGATACTTCACAGAAAAGACTTGTTTGTGTATTAATGCAGAATGTGATATGATAACATATCCATCTAGGCAATTGAGACCATATGAATAGAATTACCTAATCTATGATTTAAACTGGTAGCAATTTTTAATGTATTGATAATACTAGTGTGGTGAAAAATGTGGTGTGTATATTAATCATAAAAGTGTTTCCACTCAAAAAAATTGAATATGCTACAGAGATGATGTTTGGAAGATTACAACTTGACCTTCCAAGAAAAGCCAATTTAGTGACTAATATTTTGAGTACAAAATCAAGGAGTAGCATGGTGTGCATGCCCACTCAGAAGAAATAGTTATTTGAGGAACTAAGGAACTGAGATCCTCAAGTGAATATGAAAAGGTTGGTTGCATAAATGTGTTAGGAAACTAAAGTTTGAAGAAAACTTATATTTTATATTGAGAAACCAATTCAAGTATTAAAGGGTATGAAAAACAACTAACATATAAAGTAAATTATTTTGCAAAGCAATCATGCTACGAAGGAGGTGCCATGAGAACTTGAGGACATGATGAGAACCAAATATCTTTAGTTATAGATTGAGACCTAAAGTTTCGAGGACAAAAATTTTGTAAGAGGGGTAGTTTGTATGAGTAAATTTTTCTTAAATCATCATTTTAGGATAATAAGTACATGAATTTATGAAATGATGAAGGGATTATTATGAAGTATAATGTACAAGGTGAATTATATGACATTATCACTATTAATTGAGAGGATAAATTATGAATTTTAATATATCGATAAAAAGAAAAAATTGATGGGTCATATTTAGGTGGGGAAAATCATCATTGAAAACATGAGAAAAAGAAAGAGAGAAAATGGAAGAAATACAAAGGAAAAACATGAAGAAAATGGAGGGTGGTTGCCAAGGCGCCACAATGCCTAAATGAAGGCCACAACGCAATGCGATGCTGGAGAGGTGGTCGGGAATGGTGCTTGTTGGCCTATTTAAAAGCTCCAGCCCTTCTTCTTCACCCATTCATCACCCATCTACCTTAGCCCCTTCATGCGCCATTTTTTTATGCAATTTTAGCTACAAAATAGCTTTATTTAGGTGTGTAATCACCCCACCATGATTTCAAGTTCAAGCTCCATCTATTTAGATGATGAAGGTGGCGAGATGAGCAGTTTTTACTACGACTGGGGGAGGTTACTTGCAACTTGGAGGCTGGATTCTCATTTTGAGAAGGCCTACATATGAAATTGATGGTAAGTGCATTTTTCCTAATTAGATTTGTGTTTCTTGCTTAATTGGGGTTTTATACTTGTGAATAATGATTTTAGGGGAAATGTGTTAAATTCACAGGGGAAATGATTATGACAATGACTATAACATTTTGGGGAGGAATTGGTATGAGAAAGCTCATTTATACAGACAACAACATTTTTGCACATTTGGTTAGATAATTCATGATTGGTGATTATTAGATAGTGGATGAATTGATTTTGAGATAGAATTAAGGTGTTAATAGGATGTTTTCATGTTGATTATGTTAAAACATTAGTTGTAAGTTGTTGAAAATAAATTTCACTTAAGGCACCTTATTGAAATTACAGTCTAAGTAATGTACATCAGGTGTTTGATGAAATACCTTAAGGAAAAACACAGTGTTCAAGAAAATTTTATTTCTACCACTACATAAACAATATCCCATCTAAGGAACTTAAAGTGCAAATAAAATCAAGTTAGCATTGCCATTATTATTAAACATCACTTTAATCCATATAAGACTTTCAATTCCCAATGATTATAAAATATTTTGATTGCCATACCTTTGGAATTACTCAAATATGCAAAGTTCAACATAACATTAATAACTTCCATTAATTTCATCAAATATTGAAATGCACCATAATATAATCACTGATCATACTCAAAATTTAATTCAAATAGGGTCTAAACACTTTAATTCTTTAGTTTATGATCAACAATTAAATTTATATAACATTATTTTAGATGATCCAAACCAGACAGGATACATACATTTTGATAGATCATTTTCCCAACATATTTTCAGCATAATGATGTGACACCAATTGGGTGTCACTCAAACTATACTACTACAATTCATATCATAACACATATGCAATTTCAATAAATTCAAGGTACAACAATTCCATAACATATCATACAATTACAACATATATCAATATCAACATTAATGTAATAATATCAATTAAGGATAATACTATCTTATAATTCAGACTATACAATTTTATTTCATACTACTATCCTCATATGTCTCAACATCCATCTATTACTAAATAGATTTCACATGAGCAAATGGAACTACTATCATGTGACCAATATAAACCAATGTATCCATACTTCCATTAGCTTGCTATCAACCAATACCATGCTCAGGAGGCTACGAACCGAGTGGACTTCGCTACAAATTAAGTGGTCTCAACCACAAACCAAGTGAACATAGACACAAATAAAGTGGACACAACCACAAATCACCAAAAGGACTCAACTATATTACAATTGCGGTGTGTTCCGGTCCATCCCTACAATTCGGCTACAAATGTTGCGGAATCCATGATCACAAGGTATTCTACCATCAATGCAACCCAGACATCATAATTTCTCCATCCACACCTACAAAATAAGCAAAGGAATCCCACAAAATAGGTTGATCAGGCCTCTTCACCATCACAGGTGGCATCATCCAACAAAGCCCTGTCATGGGCGGGATCCCAAATATCCAAAGTGGCCATCCCAGCAAGCATCCAAACCTCAAATACATACAATCATATTCTAGCAGGCATCCAACTGTCAAAACATATCAATCCTCTTTCAAGAGGCCTCCAGACATAAGCATGAACCTCAATCATGCGTCCAAGTCTCAATTAAATAGACAAATATCAAATAGACAAATATTTCAAAACTTAATTAAATAATCAAATGTCTAACCTTAATTCAATAGCCAAGTATCCGAACTTATCAAATTACCAAATGTTCAAATGTCAACCAATAACTAAATATCCAACCTCAATCCAATAACTAATCAAACAACCAAACCCAAACCAATCTTCATGATATTCACGTCTACATGTCATCCCGTACCATCCAATTTTCCAATCATCCTACTACCACACAAATCGAAATGTTGCATGGGCATATCACATAATTTCACATTACCCATACATAACATTTCATATATCTTAGTCAAAGTACTTCAATAATTTAACCTATAACCAATTTAATATCAATCAATTCCCAAAATAGGTATCTCATCTCAGTTACATAGCAATTATATTTGCCCAAATAGGTATTTAATCTTAATTCCATAATGATTGTGTTTTAACTAATATACAAATTCCAACATACATTCCCATCCAAGCATGCATTCCAATCTAAGTATGCCTTCCAATCTAAGCATGCATTGAATTTCCATTTATAATCAAAGCATGCCTCAAATTTTGATTAGATGACCAAACTCAAATGTAGATCACCTCAGATCATTAACCCAAATAGTTTGAACTTATAGTAACATTCCATATTAGTCATATGAGAAAATACCAAATTTCTTCAATTACATTAGCATAATCATGGCGTACATGCTAATTTATTCAAATCATCATATTCACAAGCAAGTGAATCCTATCTAATTTCCAAGTCCAACCATGCTATTGACTTTAGTTCATGAATTATCAAAGCATGCCTTAAATTCTCAATTACATAACAATTGTATTATGATGAATATCCAAATTCAAGTATGTATTTCAAATTCTCAATCAAATTACTAAACTCATACTAAATTACTTCAATAACCTGAAGCAGCAGCTTTGATCAAATGCATCAATTAATTCGCTCAACTCATAACAATATTCAATGTAAGTTAGTATATAAAACTATACCAATTCATCATTCATAGATAAACAAACAAGGCTTAACAAGTCTTTTAGCAATTCATAAGCATGTCATTATTTTTGATCAAGATATACCTGTCATTATATTCAATTAGACATAAGCAAAGTTATTCAAGGAAAACATAAGCATACTATCTTTCATACTAATCACTCACATTTTAAGTTCTCAAAGTTCCTAGCATACGTTTCATGACAAAAATTATTCAATAAAACACATATAATATTCCATTAATTAAATTAATTGAACATCCATCGAGGTTCGCACCACTGATTGAACTTAAGAGATCCCATACTTCATCACAACTAATCAAACAAAATAAATTTTAATTTCCAACAATCATCATTAATTTCAATATACCTAAAATTTCAGCGTACTCTAGAATTCATAATAGTATAAGACAATATACCTTTCAAGCGCTTGTATGTATCAACTATCCCATAGGCGATATGGTAGGTGGTATGTTAAACTGCCTGCAGTTGGTTTTCTCCCACGCCCATTTTACTGCCCATGGGCGGGCGGTACCGCGGGTGCTTGTGGCTGCCTTCCATTCAGGGGCAAGTGCTAGGTGGTATGGGCTTGCCAGGCACCTCTTCATTAAATAATGGGGATCCATTGAAAAATTGCAAAAATAACACACATTGGATGACATTGGCATTTGTAATTTAAATAATTTGTCTGATTTTAGCCGATGAGTTCATCCATTATTTTCAAACATGCGTTAAAAGATTGTATGTCATAACTTTAATGAAATTGCAAACAAATATTACATATGGAAATATAAATTCATTATCCCAAAATGGTTTTTTTACAATATATGCCCACTTTATATTTGACAATTCCCTAAAGTTAAAAAATCAAACAACATTGCTCTGATGATGATCCCAACGAGAGGTATCCTCTGGGAGCATGGAAGGTGATGGCATGGAAAGCTCCCCTTGAATGGTAGCCTAGTCAGAGGTGAGCTCATCAAGAGAAAACATCGGCTTAGGTTCCTGACCAAGATGGACTGTAGGTGGAGAGGTTGAAGGCTACTATGGATCCTGAACAGGGTCGTTTATGGGTGGAGATGGTGCATGGTGCTTGGGATCTCAAGAGGGGTGGACAAGGGTTGGAGATGGTGCCCGCTGTGGTCGTCCGGAGTGATGAAGGGGTATATCTAGCTTCTCAACTATCGCTGAGAGTATTCCCCTTAACTTAGCGTCTTTAAACCTTGACTCTCTCACCTGCTAGCATGCTATACGTGGAGGATCTAGGAGCACTTAAAGATGCAGTTGAGGCCCAAAGAGGGGATGAGGCTCTCTTTGCACTAGGTACAGAATCTGAATGCCTCTCTATGTGCACTTCAGCCTTCGGCTCCCCCTGAGAAGATACCTCCTCTGCTCCTTCCTTGGAGCTGCTTTTGTTTCCTTCTTCCATTTCTCTCTCTTCTTCTCATCTATCTCATGCACATACTCAAAGACTTGAATGTGCATTCTTTTCAGTATCATAGCTCCTACCCAATCCTTCTTAAGTAAGGACACTTGCAGATAAGCCTCCCCATCTAGTGGAACTTTGAAGTGCTCAAATATTATTGTCAGCAATGCACCGTATGGCATGACAACATTTGTCCTTTGAGGTAAGTTGCGAAAGGCAGTAAACATAAGCTTCAGAAGGCTAACCCTTTGGTAAGAGTAGATTTTCCACAATGTCCAAGCCTCAGAGGTAGTAACTTGCTCTGTCGCCCCAAGCTTAGGCATGATCACGCTTTCCAAGACCTTTTTGAGCATTCTTAGTTCGATATCCAAGTCTCTCATTCTCATAAATGAATCAACCAATGTGTATTCATGGTCGATGGACAATTGATTGAAGACTTCCTCCTTAGTTAATCCATCCTCCTCCTCAAAATCTGAAACACCAAGTATTTTAGCTAGATGTTCTTCAGCGGATAGTTCAATAGTTCCAAAATAAATTTCCACACCCTTTACCATCGATTTATATGTGTGGGAATTCTAGTTGAAGTAGAATATGAGCACCAACTCCTTGTACATGGTTGCATCATATACCAAAAGCTCACCCCAACCTTGATAATTTTGCATGGATCGAGTATCAAACTTATATTCATCAAGAAAATCCAAGTCTATTTTCTTTTGCATATGCACCGATCTCCCTAACATTGAAGTATAGAATTTGAACTTTTGTTCTTCCTTGCCAAAATAGTACACCGACAAATCACATGGCTCAAACTTTGTAGCTAGTACCTTCGTTCCCTCTACTTCTGTGGGAAGTGATTTCAGATCATACATTAAGGGTTGTGGCTCCACCCTTCCTCCTACCCTAGCCTCATGCTCCCTTTCATTCGCATTGGTTTGGCACGAGGGGTTACCTATTTGAGTTCCTGATCTAGTCCTCTTAGATAATGAAGGTTGAGAGGGTGACAAACATTCTTCCTTCCTAGGCCTTTTGCCAGTCCCATGATTCTTATAAACTGCTACCTTGGGCGCCATTACTTCTAGGTTTGGGAGTGGGAGTAGTTAGCATGAAGAAAATGGGGTAAATGGAGGGTGAGAAATCACAGGCGAATGGGGGCTAGAGATGGGAGGAGGTAGGGGATGCTAACAGTTCGAAATGAAAATCCAATCGATGCTTAGATTTTTGACCTACTCGAATCGATGGGCGTCTGGTACCCGAGCGCATGGTTTATAGTAGGCGCCCGTGGTCACAACAACACATTAATTAATTAGGGATGGTAAAAAGATTTTTTTTATATTCAATCTTAAAAATTATGAAAATATATAGAATTGATTGGTTATATAAAATAATATTAAAAAATAATACTTAGGTATGGAGATAAATGACAAATGGTAATTATGAAATGTCTTCATGGTTTTAATTAGATAAATTGGTTTTATGTTGGTTTTAAATTGGATTTAATTATAATATATGCAATTGATGCGTTTGAATTTAATGGTCAGAGTGAATTTTATTTAATCATTCTAATTCATTTAAAATATATGAAATTTAAAATACGGGTAATGGTACCCGTAAAGTTAATGAAAAGTAGGCATGTCAGCGTCCCCTACCTCCTCGGGCAAGCTTGTTCTTATAATTGCTTTTATAAAATTAAATAATCAAAAGGTATATGAAATCTTTATGCATTTTAATTGTTTTTAGATTCGGGCAAGCTTGTTTCAGTTTCAAGTAAAGCAATTGTATTCAGAAAAAAATAAAAATTATACAAAAATAAAAGATTGATGGTGCGAAATTTATTAAGGTAAGATGAACATAAATTTTTGTTTTTACGTGTGTAGATTTTTTATTTTGAACATAATGAAAAACTTATTCAATTGATTGACAATTATAAATTTTATTAACTCTTATTAAAGTTAATAGCCTAGTTGTCCCAATATATTAAAACTATTAATTCTCATTGAAATCTATTAAAGCCTGGTAAAGCCTCGAGCCTATGTAAAACTCAGTGAAAGTTTGATAATGCAAACTAAAGTTTTAATTCAGTGCATAGGAGTTTATTAGAATTGAAAATTGAGGTAATATTAATTTTTGAAACTATTAACTTGTAATTTTCCTTTATTTTGCCCATATATTATGTTATTAGTATTCATAAAAAATACTCAAACAGAACAAAAATTATGACCATTTGATAACCAATTCAAATTATTATAATTCAAATGATATGGCTGACTTAGGCCATTGATTAAAAAAATTACATTTTAATTAAAGCAACGATAAAAAATATAATGGTCATAGTGAATTTTATCTATTCATTTTTTATTAATTTAAATTATATGAAAATTCCTTCAAAGCATTGTCCCCGAAAATTATAAAGGTAATGGAACCCACAAAGTGAATTAAGCAAAATAAAAAATTATAGCACTTTTTGAAATTTTTATGAAGATGCACAAAAAATGGATGGAAATTAGAACTTAAAGATAATAAGTGACATGAGTAATTTCATATGCAATTTCACATTTTTACTCATAAATAAAATTTTACCAATTTTTTAAAGAGGAATCTAAAACTATGTATGTTTTATCAAGCTATTTTTAAAGTTAAAAAAGAATATTACTTTCTAAATTAATAAATGGCCTATATAATTTTTTAAAAATCTGTTTGAATTTAGGTATCACCCATTAAAGGTAATTATAATGAAAAAATATTTAAAACATTTCACTAAATATATTAATAGAAATCTAGGAATGGGACCACCGGGCGGTACCATGGGCGCCTATGGTACCGCCTGCCAGTTGAACGGGCATGCAAAACGGTAGCCTTTTAAAACACTCCATTTTGAATATGGGGCAAATGGTTTTCCCTCCCTAGTCCACACCTCCGTTCCCTTGAGCCTCCCTTTCAAGTATTCCCAAGTTCCTTCCCTTCCTATTCCGTCACCTCCACTATAATCTTCCAAAAGCACAACCCCACCTGTCTAAAACCCATCGTTGAAGCCTGTCTTCGTGTTCTTCGCAATTGAGGAGTCTCGATGCTCCATCTTCATTCTTTCCATGGAATCCACTGGTGGAATCAATTCTACTACCCCAGTATGAATTACCCAACATTTTTTGTTCAATTTGTAGCTAGATTGGGTGAATGTTTTAATTAACATGTGCCCTAAAAAAGGGGGTTTTTGCATTATTTCTAAACCACATGGGGGGAGCTCAGTTGTGTATGGGCTTGGGTTTAAAGCACGTGGTGTGTTGTGAATGAGGAGGATAGAAAGCAATCCCTTGAAAATTGGAGTTAGGGTGAGCTGCGATTGAGTTGGAGGTAATACCATAAGCGCCCTCCATATCGCCTATGGGATTGGCGATATGGCAGCCAGTATGAGGATTTAATTTACACTATAGTATAGAATAAATACATGCTCATCCTTGTTCATATTGTGTATTTTTAATAATTTTTAATATTTTTCAATTAATTTTGATGTTCATTGAATTATAATATTCAAATACAAAAATATTTTATAATATTTTTCAAGTAATTTGATTTACATTGAATTATATTGGGGGAAAGGTTTCATTAACCCACGAGGGCCAATGAAGCCCTTCATACGTACATGGTTGTGTTTATGTAACACACTGCTTTGAATAATTCAATTCTTATAGGGATGGATAAAACATGGATCCAAGAGACAAACAAGCTAATCTAGAAGTATATGGATGGGGTTCAACAATTTTTGAAGTTTACATAGATGAGCATGGAAGGTGATGACATGATATTTTGTTCATGTACAGCTTGTAACAATTGAATATTACTGCCACTCATAGAGGTAAGATGGCATTTATATAAGCATAGGATGACCGAATACTATACAATCTAGGTCCACCATGAAGAAAATAGAGTCTCACCAGTGGCGGTGGATCAAGTGTAGGAAGAAATCGAAGAATCATCATTAGGTGCCTTTGAGTGTGACAAAGATGTTATAGGGATGCTACGAGACATACAAGATGCATGTGGAACATAGGGAACTAACACTTATGATGGGGAGATGGGGGCTCATTCAGAATATGAGAAGTTTTTCAAGATGCATAGCGTGAGTTATACCCCAGGTGTAAAACGTTTTCTTTATTGGGCTTCCTAGTGAGGTTGAGGAACTTGAAAGTAGCAAACTGATGGAGCAACAAATCTATTGACATGCTACTAGAGATTTTGAAAGATGCTTTACTGGATGGAGAGTTATTAACTACAAATTTTATAGTGCCAACAAGATTCTAAAAGATTTGGGCCTTGAATATACCTCAATTTATGCTTGTGAATATGACCGTGTTTTGTTCTGGAAGGAACATATCAATCTTCAAAGTTTTTCAATGTGTGGTACTTCATGTTGAAAAAATAGTGGGGTGAGTGATTAGAAAAAGATCCCTCATAAGGCATTATGCTATTTTCCTCTTATCCCTATGATAGAGATTATTCTAGTCGACAAAGATGGCACTTGATATGGTATGGCACAAGGAAGGTCCAGTTGAAGAGCCTGGCATCATGCGACATCCAGCTGACTCCATGGCATGGAAGGAATTTGATAAACAGTTCCTGACTTTCACAAATGATCTGCGAAATGTCAGGCTAGGTTTGGCGAGTGGTGGTTTCAATCCATTTGGTAACGCAGGGACAATGCATAGCATGTAACCAATCATCCTACTACCATATAACTTATCTCCGTGGAAGTATATGAAAGAATAATTCACTATGATAACCCTACTTATTACGAGTCCTAAGGCTCCGGGTGCAAACATTGATATTTACATGCAACTACTACTTGATGAGTTGCTAACACTATGGGGTGAGGGGGTCCAAACCTTTGATGCGTCATCTAGATAATAATTTAGGATGCAGGCTATAATGCTATGGACTATAAATGATTTTCCTATATATAGAAACCTCTCCGGCTAGTCAACCCATGGTTATCTTGCTTATCCCAGTTGCAATAAATTTACAATATCAAAATGGTACACATCCAAAATATGCTTTTTGGGACACCGTCATTTCTTACCTCATGACCATATTTGGTGAGAGGAACAAGAAGGACTTTAATGGCCAAAATGAGACCCGACAAGCCCCAAGAGAACTATCTGGGATGGAGCGCTTACAATAATTGCAACTGCTACCAAATAAAGTAGCGTGAAAGCACCCATCCATATTGAAGAAAAGAAAATAGGGAAAAGATGAGCTAAATTGGACCAAAAAATCTATATTTTGGGATCTTCTATATTGGCCAAATCTTGTGATTCGACATAATCTTGATGTAATACATTTGACCAAGAATGTCTACGATAACCCATTGGAACAAGAAGTCAAAGGATACACATAATTCACGTTGAGACCTAGAGAGGCTAGGTATTAAAAAGGAATTACACCTTTGCAAAGAAAAAGAGCTTTATGTGAAACCTACAGCATGCTACATTTTGCCATCGACATCTTGCATGGGCTTCTGTGCTTTCCTAAGGGATGCTAAGTACCTGGACAGATATGTCGCCAATTTATCAAAATGTGTGAATTTAGAAGATGGCATGGTGCATGAACTCAAGATACATGACAGTTATATCATGTTGCAGCATACCCTTCTGGTAGGCATGCAGGGATTTTTGTGCAATGACATTTCTAATACCGTTTCTGAACTTGGCAACTTATTCAAACAACTGTGCTTGAAGACCTTATGGGAGAGCATCCTAATGCAGCTCACAAACAATATTCCTCTGATTTTGTGCAAATTGGAGCATATGTTTCTATCAGCATTTTTTGATGTGATGGTGCATTTATGTGTTCACCTTCCTAGAGAAGCTTTTCTTGTCGGACCTGTGCAATATAGATGGATGTTTCCAATTGAGAGGTACCCTTGAGAACTCTATGTATAGGGCACCTTCCAAACATATCAAATATTCAATAACTTAACTTACCCTTTTTAGGTTCTTGGGTAGCCTTAAAGTGAATGTAAGTAATAGAGCTCGTCCGAAGGGTTCAATTGCGGAGATCTATAAAATTAAGGAATGTATTACCTTCCTATCAATGTATCTAGCAGATGTTAAAACTTGCATTTATTGCTAGGAGCAAAATGTGGATAGTAAATATAAGAACAAAAAGGACTCCATCTCGATTTTCACTCAAAGGGCATGACCCTTTGGATGTAAGAAGAAATGTAGACAATTATCTCATTAAGATGCATCGACGACATGGCGTTATGTCTTTTACAATTGCATAGAAATATAGAAGTATCTTAGGTAATCATAATTACTTCCTAACGTGAATTTTTATGTTGACCACCATAACTAGTTAGCTACATGTCATAGGCCCCTCATTTCCTTTTATTTGTCCTGGCTCTTCTTGAACAATAGCGAACACAAATATGAACTAAAAAAGGACAGTCAAACTAAGATCCAGAAAATATAGGATGAGTAATTTCCAGAGTGGTTTCAAAAGCTAGTAAGTTTAAGCTACTTACTTATGTATTTATTATAAAATGAATTAAGCATATTTTAATAAATTAGACAGATAAACCATGCAAGTAAGTCTGCTATGTAATTTTTTTAACATATTGAAATAACTTTTACAAATAAATCAACTGTATTCGTAGAGTCCAAATCAAATATCAGAGGAGATATGGTCCCTAGCAAATGGTCCACTTATAGAGCAGTCAACCACATAGGAAAAATTATGGATGGAGTTAGATTTTGTACTGTAGAGCATGATAGGCATCACAGGACCCAGAATAGCGGTGTTGTTGTGTAGGGGGATCCCTCGGATGAGGTCATGGATTTCTATGGATGGTTATAGCATGTCATAGAGTTGCTACATATACTTGGGTACATATGCATCCTATCGCAGTGTTACTAGTTTGAACTAGTAGAAAATCAAGAATCAAGTTCGACCCTCATATCATAAGTATCAAAATCAATCGTCTATGGTATGAGGATAACCCATTCATGCTTGCATCTCAAGCCGGGTAGGCCATCTACTTGGATGACACAAAGCTAGGAGCACCGTGGCAAGTGGTTCAACATTGCATCAATTGTCATTTATGGAATATTCCACATCTCAATGTTAGGGGGCTACCTACAAGGGAGGGTATCTTGGACGAAGGGCATAGAGAGCAAGAGGATGAGAGGTCCATGAATGATCCTGTTGAAGTCTCAAGTGACCTCCAATTATAAAATTTAAATAGAGAGTCACATCTCGATGAACAAAATGAGAATTTTATTTGTATCTCAACAGTGGACAGGATATATGATATTCGAGGATATGTTGCTCAGGATTTGGTTTAATAAGGATACTGAATATGAAGATCCTGATTAAGGCACAATATGCTAAACCCCCAATTTCTCGTAAGGCACACACATAGACTTTCTTCTATAATTTCTATATGTTATTCATTCAAATTTACCCTAATTATGAAGTCTACATTAGTTTCCCAGCATTCGCACCATTGTTTAGGTCAAAACTTCAAGAAAGATGAGCTCTAAGAGACTTGGGGTAGGCGGCGATGCCGTATGCGGTATGGGGAACTGGCTATGGTGCCATTTTTGGTTAAACTCCCATACCCATCTCCCTACATAATGGCGGGCGGTATGGCAGGTGCTTGCGATGCCACCTTCCGTGGTAGGCGATATCATGGGCACCTGCTATTAGAGCCTACGATCCTGTGATTGCCAACTTTGCTACTTGTTATCCACCACTCACATCAGGAGTTTTGCATATTAATAGTACAACCTATTCACATTTGGTTCACTCTTTGCATATAATCTGGCATAAGTTCTCATTTAGAAATTAATAATCAATCATGCATCATGTTCATTAAACCATTGCTCTCATTTATCCATATAGGTTCCATTTATCATTGTACTAGAAAATATAGCCTAATTATTTTAACGAATATAATTCTTATATTTTGTAGGTATTTCACCATGATCTCTGGATGCGGTCGAGGACGAGCTTGTTTTACACAGCCTGTGTAGATTGTCTCTAATGTGCCTCCTACAAAGGAGGATAATGTGGACATCTCACTGCCTACGGAGCAGGCATCAATTGAGACCCAAGAGTCTACACCCCCCCCCCCCTAGCCCCCAATTGCTACCGCACACCAGCACATGCTCCAATGCTTCTAGATCCAAAACATAGGTCTTTTCTTCATCATCAGGGACACCAACTCCCTCTAGTGGTATGCTTTTCACTACTGTACATTTCTTTTATTGCCATAACACATTTATATCGTAAGTTCAACCAAAGTAAATACATTTCGTGATGTCTAACGCACTAATATTATTTCTCGATAGGAAGTAAAAAAAGAAAACAATGTCCCTCAAAAAACTCATTTATCAATGATATGAAGAAAAGCCTTAATGTATTGCCCATTGAGATCGACCTTGACACAGGGAAGTTGACAACTGAACAAGGTCGCTATATTGTGAGGTTATTGACACTGATGATAGATAAGAGGAAATGGGTAGATGTTACTGAAGAAGAAAAAAACCCATGATTGCTGAATTAAAGGTAAAGAAGGCTACAATCATAATTTACAAACTCTAGGTTAATCATGCTCATGATATTGTTAATATATTCTAACTTTGCCATCTTTCTTTTATAGTCATGCTTTGATATTGAGGACATTGATCAGGATTAGGTCAAATTGATCGTTAAGGACTACTTTAGGACTAGTTACCAAAGGGTCCCAAAAGATTCAACAATCACTACTCCAAAGTCATAAGTACAAGTGAAGATCCAGTATCTTCACCACTTGCAAGAGTGAAGATTCCCAACTTGATCTTCCTCTTACTTTAGTTCCCTTGAATTGTAGGTATATTACTTTTTATATATTCTTAATATCATTGGTTGGAGTGTCCATTATACCTTGGCTATTTTTCTGGGAACATAACTATGTGTGTTCCCCTTGCTTGCTTCAATGTAGCATAAATCCTCGGTTGCAAAAGATAACAGGAAGAAGTTGAAGTATGCACACTGCATGGGGCCAAAACCATTTATAGTTGTTTTGGCTAAACGGGTAAGGATGTTGTTTTTCTAGTTACCAATTGCTATTTCTATATAAAATTAGTACTTTCATGCATAGTAAATATTATTTTTTTGTGGAATTGGAGAATGACGACTCCGATAGCCAAATCGACCGGATTAGACAATTCAAGGAGACCTAGACATGTAAGTCAGATGGCAAATCCATAGCCCCAGAGGCAGAGGATGCATATGTGAGTACAACTAACTTTTTAATTATTTTATAGACATTTAGAATTTCTATCCACTATGTTGTCTTGTGACCCCAAGTGATGATTTTTTGCTAACCTTGCAAAAGAAGTTGGTAGAGCTACAAGCAGCTAGCTCAGAGTCTACAGAGTCACCCTCAACCCTAATGATATCTATAATAAAAATAATGGAAAAGAGCTCTAGATACATTAAAGGATAAGGACAACATTCTAAAGCTAATGAAGAGTTAGTTCAGTTTGGATTGAGGTAATGGATCAAGTGCAGCACTCCGTTCAGAACTAGCTTCTACACAGGATTGGTTGACCTCCACTGAGGAAGAACTTAGGAGTATAAAAGAAGAGTTAGCAACCACCAACCAATGGATTGATGGACTATCAGATGAGATAAGACACATTAGCTCATCGCTAGAGTTATGGTTCAATTAGTTGACACCTTTCTCATTTGGCAACATCTCAATTAGGCATTCTAGATTTTCCTAGAGGTAATTTAATGCTTTAAATTTGATAGTTTATTGCATACGGACTCCATTCTTATTTCAAATCATTCATGCCCTGATATTATATGCGAATATGACTGTCAAACAATGAGAATCGTTAAGGAAAATGATCAGCTTATGAAGACTATACACGCTCATACCACCATCATGTAGAAGCTATAGCTCTCTAGTAGTTTAAGAGATGCCTTGACATGAGGGTGACCCCCAAAGTTTTCTTCTTTGTTTATTTCATTAAGTGTGAATGATCTTCTATTTTACTCTTACAAAAATGTGTAAAGTTATTAAACATTTTATTCATTCATAGGGTTTTAATGACTCATTTGATGTGTTATTTTGGGTTTAAATTTATATAGAATGCAATTTTATTTCTTATTTCCAAGTATTTATATATACTTATGAAAGAATAAATTTTGTAATGGTAAATAAACTCAGCAATTGGCCAAATATAATAAAGAGTTGTGTTGGCTGCATTTGACCTAAAGCAGGCAAAATTTTGGTTGCATTTGACCAAAGGCAGCCACTTCAATTTGGCTATAATTTGGCTACATTTGCTCAAATGAAACCAAACTTTTTGGTTGCTTTTAGTTAAATGCAACTAACTCCGAAACGACTGCATTTGAGCAAATGCAACCATTTTTTTGTTGAAACGCAATCATTTTTGGTTGGTTGTATTTGCTCAAATGTAGCAATTTCTAGCTCCCCGCATTTGACCAAACGCAGTCAAAAAAATTTGGCTGCATTTGAGTAAACACAACCAACCCAAAACGGTTAAAATTTGACCAAATGCAGTCATTTTGGGTTAGTTGCATTTACTCAAATGCAGCCATATGGCGTTGGCTGGGTTTACTCAATTGCAGCCATATCAAATTCGACTATGGTTAGTCTAACACAGCCAATGCAATTTGGCTGCATTTGAACAAACATAGCCAACATAATTTGGCTGCATTTAACCAAACATAACCAAAATTTTGGCTACGTTTACTATCAAATGCAACCAACAAAATTTGGTTGCCTTTGGTCAAATGCGACAAAGCAGAAGTAGCAACTAGCTGGCAGCCAAATTTTTTTGCTGTATTAGGCCTAATGCAACTGTTTTTGGACCTAATGCAACCAAAAAATTAGCTGCTTTTGAGAATTTTTATTGCAGTAACGTTAGAAAGGTGGGCCCAAAGCAGCCTCATGTGCTTAAAATATCTTATAAGCTTGGCCATGTGAAATAGGTCTGGATTTATTTGATCCACTTTGCTAAATCTGACCATGCCACCTTGGAAGATGGCTTGCTTGATCGTATGGACATAGCATTGGGGTCCACATCAGGTTTGACGACGCTAGCTTGATAAATTAGACTTACGTTATTGACTGCATTAGTTACATCGTCCATGCATGCTAGCCATGTTGAATAGAATTGGTGCTTGAAAATTCCCATGGTATTATCCATGAATGATTCTGGGTCCCATGTCTATATCCATGTGCATGGAAATTGGTAGTACCTAACTGGTTTTGTCAGGACTTGAACTCCCATGACGTGATCTTGGTTACATGCTTGCGTGGCCCGCCTTGGCAAATCGGAATTGTCATTAAAAACGTCTCAACTAAAATGAACATTGGTTCTCGACTAATTGCATGCATGGGAAATGGACATAAACTTTGGGTAAAAGGAAAATCTTGACTGTGTTAGTTGCCAACCTTGAGTGCACGGTCTCTTCATTTCCAGCTTAAAGAGGGTCTGGACTACGTGGTCTCTTCGGTGCAACGCTGATGGGCCTCAACTGCATGGTTTGCGAACGCGCTGTAGCTACGAGGTTGCATGTTCCCCTTCAAAAGAAGTCCCAAATGCACGGGCATGGAGAGGCCTGATTGCCCATTCAGTGGGGTTTATCCCTAACAGCGTGAATGTCATGGCTGCTTTTCTTCTGTTTGAATTATCTGGATGGAGCCAGCTATTTCAACCACGCGGGTTCAGTCCACGCCTTTGTTGGGTCGTCTCATCGCACAAATTCAACTGCCAGGTTTCACTTCAGTTTGAAGACTGATCATGGGACCCATCTGGACTTCATCTGCGCTCTCATGGCAATGATTCTTTGTTACGAGGGTTTGATGGCAGACCCTGACTGCGCGGATTGCGCGGCCCTGGCATTCTTACAATCCTGATTGTGCAGGCAGACGAGTTGTATCATATTCTTAGTTACATAGGACATCAAAATCAATTTGAGGATCAGTAGGTTGCGTAAATGTGGAGAACAGCTTATCTCATACTCGCAGTGTGAATTAGTACGGTCCGCTTGAAGTCATTCAATCTGCGTTCCTCTAATCCGAACCATCGATTTATTTATTGCTCATATGCAATCTAAACTGGTCACAATAATGGGCTAACTTGACTGTATTATTGTTGTTTAGTTATACCCGCTTGTGTCAATGGCTTTAATTTGAAAAGTCGACTAAACTTGACATTGATAACATGATTTGTATGAGAATTCAAGTTAATTTTGCCTTAATCAGTGCTAGTCTTTAAGGAATTTTGCATTTTCCTTCAAATGGGCCATTGCTTGAATGATCAAAACCATTGCTTATGCAAATCATGGCCTCTTGGTCTCATCCAATTGTTCTGATCACCAAGAACTATGAAACCTATCAAAGGCCCTTCAAATGGCCTCAGATTCTTCTTAGTTTGACTCACAACATATCCGTTGAACTTCTCGTATCTATTATTAATATTGGATGAACTTTAAATTTTTTAATAATAGCTTTAATTATTATTTGTTGACATGAGGAAATATGGCATCTTGAAGATCCAAATCATCAAAATGTACTGTTTGTCCAATTTTATATTTTTTGTTTATTTGACCATGCCAATGTATGTTTGACACCTGTTTAAGGTGAGTCTTTCACTTACCATTACGTTCTCCTCCCATAGCAAATCCTTTATATATAGTATAAAATTCTCCCTGCCAATTTTTTGACCTTCTATTATTTCTTCTTTTCGGGCTTTTTCTATATTCCTTTTCATCTCTTGCCTACTCTCGCTCTCTCTTACTTTTATTGCCTTAAACATATGGGCTAATGAATCTGTTTAATTTTCCTTCTTGAATCAGTTTTTCAATTACATCTTTCAAGTGTCTGCAATTTTCAATAATATGGCCATGATCTTCATGATATTTATAAAACTAGGTCTTATCTCGTATTTCTGAGTGATTCTTCATCTTAGACGCTTCCAGAGTTTTCAGTCTTCTTAGCCTAAGTTTCATATGAACAGGTTCAGATTTTATCCCTGCAATATTATAAACATAGCCAATTTTGACATGAGGCCCTCCATTTTTAATGATTCCTTGTTGAATCTATCACTATAATCTCGAAGGGATCCCTCCAATCCTTGCCTCATCACTAATAAATCCATGGTTGTTTTGCGTGTTTCGTTGGACTTATAAAATGAACAACAAACCATTTACATAGCTATTTAAAATTATGAATTGACAGATTTGAGAGGATAGAATACTATGGTTTTGCCTCTTCATCCAGTGTTACTAGAAAAGTACCACATTAAAATTATGAATTGACACATTTGAGAATATAGAATACTATGGTTTTGCTTCTTCATCCAGTGTTACTAGAAAAGTACGACATATAACTCGTCTGAAATAGCCATGAGATCCATGTGTACTGGAAAAAGTTGCAATATGGTCCATAGGATCCGACCTTCCATTAATAGTTTGCATATGTGGCAACTCGAACTTTCTAGGTAATGCCTCCATCATGATGAACAGAATGAATGGCGAATATATTTCAGGTGCACCAGCTAGAACTCTACCATTTATTTGATCACCAGTTCGCTTTAGTGAACTTTCTTGAGCTTCATTATTCAACATAACTTCTTCTTCTAAATTTTTACTTCTAAGCGGTAGATCTTCATGTTCGTCGGCATTTCGTTCACTGTCATTTCGTACGCTGAGATTTTTTTATCAATTGAATATGAGTTGCCATTTATTGAACCATGTCCATTATTTCTGGAAGTCAGCCCAAGTTGCAGGAGCTTCAGGTGCTTCAGAGACATGAGATATAGTTGGATTTTGAGAATTCACATCGATTGATCGGAACTATATGAAGAATGGCTATTCTCTCAAGCTTCCCACAGACCGTGTCAAATAATGAAACTAAAACGGTCATTGAAATTACTAGTATTTATGCACTTTTTTCTTTATAGGCTAAGTCTTTATTTTTTAGTATTATTTATTTAACGTGGACTAAATATTAATGGATTTCTGTCATCTTATCTGCTGAAAACCTATTGCTTTCGTTCATCATGCAAAGTCCCTTGCCCTTCCTCTTCTAGGCAATTTTTGGTGACGTTTAGAATCCTTTATTTTGCAACCTTTAGTGCTTGTTTGGCCACGCGTTTGGCCATGCATTTCAAGCGGCAAAAAGTGCGTTCGGATAAGTAAAAAAGCTTAGGCTTAAAAACTGATGTGTTTGGTTGAAATATACCATCTTTTTCAAAACCGTAAAAGTTAGTTTTTAGCATTTACATCGAAGCTCCAATTTAGAGCTTTTTCTTACAACTGGAAATGGGTTTTTTTATTAAATGAGTTTAATAAATAGCTTAATTTCACTACCAGGCCAAATAGATCCTTAGTCTTGTTTGCAACCCATTAGGCTTCTTATGCTTGAATATTTTTATTCTGTAATGGTTGTATACATATCACATTCATTGATGATTCTTCAATTGTCATTAGTTTCCACAGATGACATAGCTGCACTTTAAAACTTTATTACTAGATAAACTACAAGAAATCTTTGTATTTTCATCATTTTTTATATTTATTTATTTTTTACAATTCTTTTATCTCGAACCAAACACCTCCCCTAGTTTTTTTAATAAATAGCAAAATGGGTGTAGTTATTAAACCCCCTTTATATTCCTCTATATGTGGACGATAAATTTTCTATCCAAAAATGATAAATATTATATTTACATATATTCTTTTAAGTACTACTTTTAATTTATTATTATTATTCTTATTTTTATTATTACTTTTATAATTTTTATTCATTTATCTACTTTTTTCAACAACTCTTTTATACTCTATGTTTATCATATTATTTTATCCCTTTCAAATTATTTCTTCTTTTATATTACTTTTTTTTATATACTCTTCCATGCCTATACAAAAAAGCCACACAAAAAAGAAACAAAGAGGATGCTAGCATGAGATAGGCGATGTTAACAATCAAGAAGATAAAAATAAAATAAATATAAATAATTATTAAAATCTAAATAATAACAAAAAATAACATTACTAGTCTTGAGTGAAGTGAATAAATATTACATAAATATTTTATATATATTTATTTATATTGGATTTTCTTGAAGATCTACTAAAAATTAAGGGCGTAACTTAGGTTGGGTCCCAAAAACCGAACTTGAACTAACCCGATTTTAGACCAGGTCAATTCACCCTAAATTAGCTTTAAGGTAGGTTTAGGCAGGATTATTCAACCCACATATCTAAACCTAACTTATCTAAACCTACCATAATATTTATAGTTGTAGCCTATTGTAACAAGTACAAAAATAAGAGGAATAACAAGAAAAGAAAATGGAACAAAGATTTTCATTGTTGAAATAAATCAAATAATTTTTATTTTATTGATGTCCTCAATCAATTACACTTGAATGTATACATTAAAAAATTATATATTCATATCTTAGACCATAAGTGGTCCTAATTACATCTCCACAATGGAAGAAAATCCTTGATTAAAAGGAAAAGTATAATGCACTTAGAGACCTAGAAATAAAACACAGTCTTTCTTAAATAAATGTGTGTTATCTTTGGGATTGCTGAGCACATTACGATGACTTGAAATTTTGGAGATTACCTCAAGCTAATCAGCGGAGAGGATGACATGACTTTAGATTGGATTTCTAGACTCTAGGTGAACCTAAAGAATAAGTGTTTTGATTGGTTTGTCCCATATGGAGTCAGGACCTAGTGATTTTTATTATTTACACTATAAAAACCATAGGGATAGTAGGTAGTTTGTGACCTAATTGCTTTATCCCTGTAACGCCCCGCTCTTAGGGCCCTGCCATCTTATATTCTAGAGAAGGATTCTACTAGTAATCCAATAGAATCTCCCCTGAAATATAATGATTTCACACCTGTATAACATTTACACATAACTCCACATCTATGTTCAATTATACATCAATGTCATAAGCGATAACACACACCCACACTAATGCCCAAAATCGTAAACCGCATATGATGGTAGATGACATAATTGGATTTGAGCAAAAATACATCCACACACATCTCATATATTATACCACAATGACATACCAATACAATCACATTATATGTAACTTAATATACATCCTAACTTAAACTTTATCAAATTACAAATTCATAGTTATTCAATCACAAATTTATTAAGGCTTCATGACGATCATCATCAAGTCCCGATTATGAGCATCAACCCCCTATTGGGCTTCATCATCTAATTTATCAACAAAAAAATATAAATAAAAGGCATGAGTTCTGACAAACTCAGTAAGGAGGCAGAATATGAAACAATAATTAATAATTCATTAAAAGATTAGGATCAAATCTAACACACAAGCAAGTTCATGAAAAGTTAAATTTCATGACAATGCAATCATGCCCACTTAGCCATAATGCACTTGTCCTCATAATCCTAGCTCATATCAAGCCTCACTATCAACTTATTCTCATAAATAAGACTCATACACCCCCCTCGTTACCTAGGCGTATTTATCCATACACACATTCATCATTCTCATACGTTCACTACTAATCATCATCATCATCATATCATTCGCATTTACGCATATTTCTCAAAACATACTCACAATACGACCTTGAAAATTTTAAAAATATAAATTTTTGCTATTGTAAATTTTTGATCATTTTTGCTAGTTTGACTTGCTGTATAATTAAATTTATGAAGAAATTATTATGAAAAATATATGAAATCGAGTGGATCATTAATATAAATATGAGGATGAAGTTGGGAATACATTAAAGTGGTTAAACAAATAATTTAAGAGAAAAAAAATTAATTTAAAGCGGTGAAATGCCGAAGATGTAAATTTGAAAAAATATTAAATTTTATTATGGAAAAATAGTACAAATGGATGAAAAATATATATTAATGTGAGGATGATGAAGAAATATAATAATCAATGATTTATAGGTGAAGAAAAATAAAAAATTTAATGTGGAAAGCTGAAAAATCAAGTTGCCGGTAATTTTTGGTAAATTTTAGTTAAAATCAAATTTAATTAAGAAATAAATAATAAAATTATGCAAAGATTATATTTAATAGATGGATAATTAATTTGGACATATAATTTATTAAATTAATGATTTACATGTGCCAAATATGAGAACCAGATAGGATTTTGAAAATCAAAGATAGATACATGTGTATAGAATTAAGTGGGAGCATGGACTACCAATGAAAAATTAATATAAATATCAGCTATACCCATCTCCTTCCAACGTCCAAGTACCTCTTCAACGTGGCTTTCCCTTCTCCAAGCATCCCAAACCTTCTAAGTGATGATTTCAACTCATTTCGGTTGGGAGAAATTGTAGGGAATGTCTATAAATGAGGTTTGCAACCCACTACATCTTAAATCTTCTTAATTAAAGTATACTAAGGCTGCAAAAATTGAAGAGGGAGCTGTTGTGGGTAGGGCCCATCAAGTAGATTAGCCAATTCAGGTATGAAGTTTATAAATTTAAGTTTTTGATCATGTATTGGGAGTTTTTTTAGTGATTAATAAATTAAATCATGTAGATGGGATTAAACCTAGGAAATTAGGATTTGTAGAAATTTTTTTAGCATAATTAAGGGTTGTGATTAATGATATTATGACATATTAATGTTTAATTAAGTTTAGAGGAGGATTAGATTTAATGGAAATGAATTATAGCATGCTAAAAATTTGAACTCAATGGAATGTTCTGTTGTCCACTTAGCTATTGGGGTGGAGTTGTTTTGAATTAAACTAGGTAATTAAGCCTAATTGCAAGAGGGTAATCATGGCTTAATTAGGTCTCTACTAGGGCAGTTAGTAGAGCCAAACAGATGATAATTGGATGATGATTTTAAATGGACAATTAGTGTGCAATAAACAGAATATTAAATAGTGTAGTTGCTGAATTAAATTTAAATTCCTTACTATATAGGACTAAAATGGTAGAAGGTGATTAAGGGATGATTAATGGTTGTGTCTCAAGATTAATTGATAGTGGAAATTACAAGACAAGTGAGGTAAGCAGGTGTTTCAAATTTGATTTGATTTGGACAGTGAAAATTTTAATTTTTGGGCATTGAATAATGATGCAATATGACATGTAATATGATGATTTAAATGAGATTTATTTACTTTTTTTAATCATGTTTAATGTCTTGAATTAGCATCTATAATTTTCAATGAAAACAATAGGAAAAAAGTAGATGGAATTCGGATGAACGGTACACTAACAGAACGCCTTACCAAGTACCCCTCTTGAGGTTTATTAAAAACTAATTTAGTGATGTTATTTTATAAAAATAAAAATATAGGGTTAAAATAGATATAACTGAATAACATTTGAACCTTCAAACAAATCTAAACATTAAATACCTAAAAATGAGATGCTAATAGTGTCCCACTCTTTTTAAAATTTTATTTTATTTTGAATATTTTCATTTTGACTTATTGTAAGATGAAATTTTTTAAGAAATTCTATTATATTACATGGAATTAAAGTAAAAATTGTTAGGGGAAAAGAGATGTATAATTTTGTCTAATATTTTTTATTTATAATTTCATATTTTAAGTTTAAATTGCTCGATTTACATCATTTTGACCTGAAATTGGGATCAAATATTTTTCATATTATTTTTAATCTATAAAAATTTTTTAAGTCAATTTGATATTTATAAACTAAAAAATAAGAATTATATTTAAATTTTGTTTTGTATATGTATTTAGGCCCCCGAAGTGCCGATAAATTTTGATTTTGGCGTAGAACCCAGTATGGCTCATACATATATTTTATGATGGCTGTGGGGCCAACTTGTATCCGTTATGCGGCGAGGAGTGGCTTGGTTAGCCAATGGGCAGTTATGTGGGCAACCGGCATGGCCGGGCATTGCTAATTGTTTGGATGGCCTGATTGCTATGATTGACCTGGGTAGCTTGTGTAGGCATGTTTATAGAGAACTAATACTCTTGTGAGGCAATGAGGGCAGGGTGCCACTAAATACAGAAGTATGGTTGTGTGGGCTTGGTAGGCTTCTAGCCAGGAGTGCCAGGATGGTCCTAACATGCTGAAGAGTGGAAGGGTAGTGTTCTGATTTGTGTGCCTCTCGAGGAAGGGTGTGTGGATGGTTGAGGAGTGTGTGGATGATTATGGAGTGTGAGGATGATGGCGGAGCAGTGTATTGGTGTATGAGATAATCGTGGATTGGCAGATAAAAAGGGCAGTATTAAATATTAGTATTTATGCTGGTATTGACCAGTTAACTATGTATACAATATCATTATAAGTATGCATATGAAATAATTAATAAGATGTTAACCTTGTATATGAAATAATTAATGAGATGTTAACCTTAAAATCTTAATGAACCTACCCATTAACTGACTATGACATCTCGCATATGGCATAACATGTTTTGCTTATTTGCATTATTGTTTACTGCTCTATTTGCCACTGTTTATTTCATTATTTATAGTTATGTTTTTTCGCTTACCTACTTACTGAGTTTTGCCCAGACTCACCCCTTTTAAAAAAATAATTTTAGTTGACAAGCCAGAGAACGGAGCCTAACAGGGTGTTGGATCTTATGACGGGGCTAGGCTGTGACACCATTAGAAGCTTTATTCTTTTTCATGATGTATGGTGATGTATATTATGGGATGAATCTTGGATGTAAATTAGACATATATCATTAAATAGTTTGTGCAACATGTCATTTTATGATATGCGTGTATATGATTTGATAGCTAGGGCATAGTTTACCTTGATATTGGTCTATGGGTGTTGTGGTGATGGATGTTTTGGAGACGGTAGTTATATAATTTGTACAGAAAATGGTAGGGCTTGAAGGCAGCCATATTATATTTGCATATTTGAGGATATTTGTTATATAATTATTATAGTTTAGCATATTGTATACAGGATAATGGTGGTAAATCAAGAGAGACTCTGACGAAATTTTCTCTAAATTTACCACTAGTAACGCTCCAAGGATGAGAGGTGTTACACTCACATATCGCAATCATTTCTATTCGAATTTCACATAATAAGCCATTAAGATATATCCAAACACCACATAGGTGTCATATCATTTTCATGCCATATGTCATACCGAATACATACTGCCCAGACATGTCGACACCCCATGGGTGCCATATCATACTATAACCATGCCACCCAGTCATGGTGACACCCCACGGGTGTCATATCATGTAGTGACCCTACCACCTAGGTAGGTTGACACCCCACAAATGTCATTTCAAATCCATGCCATCCAGGCATCCACCCACCAAGGCGTATCCACACCCCACGGGTGTTTTATCACATCTATGTCATCCAGTCATCTATAATACAAAGGCATATCCACACCCCACAGGTGTCACATCACATCCATGTCAACTAGGCAGCCATATCATAATCACCCTTCTCGGTGTCACATCATATTCATGCCAACCAAGCACCCAAATCACACATATGTCCTCCACCATGACTCTCAAGCATAATCACACTATAAAAGAACCACAAACCAACAAGTCACATCAAAGCCATCAAGTCACATCAACATGCCTCGTCATCCAAATAATATCATATCTCACATAGGCCAATCATGCATGCAATTACTTATAATGAAATGCTATGCAATTTCATTTCTAAAGCATTTTAGTTACACAACTAGCCAACCATACAATTCAAGCTAATTACATAGAGATACACCATTTCAGCATTACAACTGACAATACGATCCGTCAATGCTCCACAGGGATCACACGTCCACCATCCACATCTAATGAGGGACTCAGATGTATCGCACTTATAAGTTACAAGCATTACTGCCTACGTTTCCTATATTATGTAATTTCAACACATCCATATCTCATAGGCATCATAATTTGCCATCTAACAAAACTCACCCCACGGGATTCATGTCATATTTGTGCATCTCGATATATCATATCATCTTTTATGCAGTCCAGACATATCATATCATGTTTTAGGCCATCTCGGCAGGTCATGTCATGCCATATGTCATCTTGACATAAATACACTACCACACTATGTCCTCTATCATGCCTCCCAGGCATAATGGTATTCTATAAGATTCACAAGTCATAAATCACATCTCTATGTCATAATGTCATCACATTACCATCATATACCACATAACCCATTTAACCCACCATGACTTATGACTCATGATGGAGTTCTATGCAATGCAATGTTTGAAACAATTTAACCGTCACATGAATCCGAATCCAAGTACAAAATAAACACATGATAATGCATATTTTCATCATTCAAATCCTAATGCAACATATCAATTATCTTTCAAAGCATGGTGCTCATATGCAAAATCATAGGATACTCACTATCCTCAACAAACAAAACACACTTTCAACCTTACAACCCACAATGCGATATAATAAATATCATCCATTTAGATCACGGTGCCCGCATACAAAACCAGGGGATAATCACTCTCCCCATTAACCTGCACATCCACACATGTATAATTGGAGGAAAATCATTAAAACATATTAGACCACTATGCAATACAATAATAATCATTCAACCATGTACTAAGCCATGGGATAATTACTATCCACCTCAATCCACACATGTGCAACAAAAAGAACACCATTTTAACATTACAAACCACAATGCACAGCCATGGAAAAATTACTATCCCCATCAATTCATATATCCACACTCGAGTAATAGAAAGAATACAATCTCACATTACAAACTACCATATAATAAAATAAATATCAGTCAAATCGTAGTATCTGCGTGCAAAACCATGGGATACTCATGATTCACATCAATTTACACATTCACACATGTGTAAAAATAGGAAGCCTACTTACCTCAATGAACAATAATTACACATATCTTCAAGTTCCATAACTTGCTTTCCATTAACACTCAAATGACCCTACATATATAACATGTACCACGATTCAACTTACATATATTTGTAATCGAAAAACTCTACTCAATTTATAAAATAAGTGAAGCCCACCTAATCATCCATAGGTTTTATTCTTATCTCATTCTCAATTATACACTCCAAACACATTTTCTAGTGAAAATTATCATTCATTGCAAGTTAGAACTCCATATGGCTCAATTTTGGGGATTTTTACTCAAAACACTATTTTAGTAACTTCTTCACTTTAAACACACTATTTAAGTTAAATAATCATCCTTAACTATCACTTAAGTCATTTTCACATTTGGTAAACTTAGTATCCACAAAACAACCCCTTAAAGGGAAATTCCCCAATTGTAACCCATCCCATTTACATTGGGCAATGTCATGTTCTACTTATGCAGTCCTAACTTTAAAACCAACAATAAACTTCAATTAAGGCAGCTATTATCAAACAAAAGGCAGTTTTAATGAAACCATTATCAACATGGCTTTCAATAGTTGAAAGTTTTTGTATGTACAACTCATTTAAGCCACCATACAAAAGGTCCTTAAGCTTCATTTTAACAATGGAATTGTCATGCTGTCGAGGCTTAAACCTAACTATTTTCCTCCCTCATTTCATGCACCATTTCAAGTCAACTAAATCTCATTCTTAAGTGTCACAATCTATACATTTTGCTGCTCATATTGCTGTCCACTTATGAAAGTTTTTCTAATGTAATTCAAGTGCAAAAATTGCATGTTAACTTATTCATATTGTTGCCCAAAATTCCAGCCTTCTCTAATCATCATTAAGAACATCAATGCCTTGTTTTAGTGCCTATTAAATGTCCAACTAAGGTTCATCTTTAAATCATCCAAATCCATTTTATTTTTCATAGAAGCATTTTATCAAACATAATATGCATCATTTAGCTTACAAATTGTTTGCAAGATGCATCACATAAATTTCATATCCAACAACATAGAGTTATTATAAAAACAATTACTAGTTAATTAATATTAAGAATGACCCACCTAATCCCTTAATTCAATCAAATTGCTGTCCAAGAATCTTATACATTAATTGCCCATTCCCAAATGCAAAAACATTTTGTGGACAGCCACATATACATATTTTCCAATGCCAAAACACATTTAGATTATTGGTATAAGAATTAGGATCCTTTTCCCAATGAAACTCCCAAATTAATCATGTCATTTCTCCCCAAATTGCTACCCACGAATGGCTTGAAATCGTACCCAAATTTTTTTTTCAAAATTGCTTAGGGAAAACATTTACCTTTGATTCTACTATTAATTCCTTCTTAAAAACACTCGAATTTGCAATTCTCCTCCATGAATGGTAGCAAGTAGGATGTTTGTTGAGGAAAAGATATTTTTTCTCCTCTCTTTTCTTGCCCAAACAAGAAGAATGTTGTGTAATTGGAACATGGGATGAAAACATGCAAAAAAGGACAATTTTTCTAGTAAAAATCAGGTTGAAATGGGGCATGGAGGTGGCTGCAATGGAGGTGGGGTGTGAGGGAGGAAGAGAGAGCACGAATGGGTGCTTAGGAGGGTGATGGGGCATATAACTTATTTCCTCCTTAGGCACTCCAGTAGTGTACTCTCACACCATACGCATACATCATTCATTGTTACCATATTCCATTCAATTAATTGTGCCAATTATGCCATTCAATCATCCCACTCATATGTATATTAAACTGAATAACCAATCCCGTCACAAATTTAATATAATCATGTGCATAATAATCTCAAATTAATCATTATAAAATTTTCCTTACTTTTTGCATGATGTTCCCATATCATGATGGCACCCTAAAATGTATAATTTGTCCCCTCAAATGACTAAAGATCATGTTATTCAAGTACCCCCATATTGATATAATAACTTCATAAAAACTTTCTTAAAATTTTTGAGAAATTCATGCACAACGACCCTAATTTAGAAAAATGTTTCCTTGCCTTGCCTTAAATCATCTCATGATTCCTCTAAATAAATGTTTCACAAAAATCTTCCTTACACAAAAATCCTAGGGTGTTATAATCATGAAAGAACTTATGACTGAGTGATCTCTATTGTGTTTAGATATGAAAGAGATAAAAAAGAAAGCATGTGATTTATGACCCAATTGGTCTATTTCGGAAAGACTTAGGACTAGGTGATCTCTATTTTGTTTAGATCTAAAAGAGATTAATAAGAAAATAGGTGATTTGTGATCCATTTGGTATATTCCAGAAGGACTCAAGATCGGACAATCTCTATTATGTTGAGACTTGAAAGAGATAAAGAAGAAAACAGGTGTTCAGCTTTCTCAAATTGCCCATGAGAAGCTTAGGAAGATTAGGCTAGGTTAACTGGGATTAGCTTAGCTTTTTCAAATTGGCAATTAGAAGCTTAGGAAGAGTGGGCCAAGTTGATTGGGCTTAGCTCAACTCTCTCAATTGCCTATGATAAGCTTAGAAAGAGTGGGACCAGGTTGATCGGGTTTAGTTTAGCTCTCTCAATTGCCCATGAGAACTTAGGAAGAGTGAGACCAAGTTGACTGGGTTTAGCTTAGCTCTCTCAATTGCCCATGAGAAGCTCCAAAAAGTGGGTTAGGTTGAGTGTGTTTGATTGATTTGAAGTGGTTTTGCTAAGATTTAACTTGATGAATTAGTGAGTCATGACTTATAAACTCGGTTCTAAACTTAGGCTGTTGGGTGATTGAATGAGTGGTGTTTTGCTAAGGTTTGACTCGGTGAGTCATGACTCAATGACTTGGTCTGAGACTTAGGTTGTTAGGTGATTAAATGAGTGATGTTCTTCAATATCTCGTGGAAAATAAAAAGCGAGCAATCTCTACTTTTTACCCTATCAGAGATCATAGAGACATGTTACATGGATTAAACCTAATTACACTTTGAATTAATTAAGCCTAATCATGATTAGTACTAATGATAGTGGTTAGTGCTAATGATAATCCTTATTAGTTTAAAATAATGGGTAGGGAACCTGTCATTATTTTCCTGATTACATTAGTTGTTTCTAGGGTAGCTCTACCATTTACAGGGTTTAATTAATATTTTTAACAAGTTTTAGTTTGCTTTAATTATCCAGTCTGGCATTATCTTGTTGTCCATTAATCATGTGGGATCTACCATTACCACAACATGGGTGGGACCCATGTATATGCCATGGTGGGGCCATGGTAGAGTGCCCTCAGGCACCAAGAGAAATTACTAGTGGCCAAAGGCCACTGGTGTCAAGGGAGACACGTGCCTCCTAGAGAGTCCTCAAGCTTCAATCCAATGAGTTTACTATCTATGATAGCGCATATGAT
>JAYJMB010000152.1:0-18465 GCA_036873735.1 Pouteria campechiana
AATATGAAAATATTTTTATATGAATATATATACTATATAAATTTATAATATTAAAAATAATATTATTGTATAAAATATATTATTGATACATAATATATAAATAAATATTATATATATATATCACTGTCTCTCTGAAAGTAGCCATTAATCTACTGTTAAAACAATAGTTTCTTAAAATTTATAATATTAGTGAAATGTGGGTAACCAAACATATAGTCCCGTTCCCATAAATCTGGCAATTGAAGACTGGTTGTCATTGGTAAGTCCAGTGGGGTAAAATCGTTGACAATGATCTGATATTTATAATTTTTAAGAAAATACTGTAATAACTTTAGAAAAACAAAAGCTTTTAGGAGACAAATGTCTCTAGCATCATCTTTTTCTTCTAGGAAAGAAAATGAAATAAATAGTGAAAAAATTTCTTTTGAAAATATTAGTCAGAATATCTCTAATCGGATGATTCCACATGTTCTAGTTAAAACCATTTACCAAAAAGGTAACTTCTTAAATAGTTTACTCTAAATATTAAAACTGTTGAAGAGACAATTGCACTCCAAAATAATTTTTAAAAAATTTAATTAATAAATTCTAAATTAATAAAAGAATATTAAAAAAATTATAACCATATACATTTTGGATTGGTTCAAGTAGTCATAAAACCTTTAAGTAGAAATGGCATGAATGCTACTATTCGAATAAGTCTAAATGACTTTCGTCATGCAACCTGGGATAACTCCCAATTGGGAGCTATTGAATCTAGTTTATATGATGGTCTAATATATTTTAATTCATTTCCAAACTTCTCAGTAGCATTGAAAGATGCAAATATAGCCAAAGCTCCAACTATACTAGTAAAAATCTCTAACATAGAAATGGAAACTGGATCTTTACCATTAGCAATAATATATAGATTCCGCTATAAACTTTCTAAATCTGCCTTTATAGAAGGAGTTAAAAACCAAAAGGTTAATTCTAGAGAAACTATGTATATCCAAATGGATCCTAGAAAGACTAAAAAAATGATACCTAATACCATTAGGTGGGATCAAATAACATTTTCAGTATCTTAGAAGCTTAATGAAGTACAAAACCAATAGTTAAATCGATCAATTACATATTTTGATGCACTGTAGAATTAGAATTTAATTTGACTATTCCTAGAACCTTTATTCCAAGAAGCCTATCTTCTATGATCTCCGATGGATCTGAAAGATTACATAGACTCTCAAATGAGAAAACTCCTATTGAAGGTGTTAGATATAGCACTTCAAATCTTCCAAATATAATGTATGCTAAAACAAAAACAGAATCTAAAGGACCAAATAGTCCATCCTTAACAAATACTGAAGCAAAAATTCCTGAATATGATCCAGCCATACACATAATAGAAGAACCTTTTGAAATAGATAAAGAAACTATTAGAAAAGCCTTTTATGAAGAACAAAACCAAACTAAAAGACAATGGTTCTTTAAGACATTTAATAAATCTAAAAGAGATAATATCTAAGAAAATTGGTATAATTATATGAGAAGTATAAAACTAAACATAAATTTCTTTGAATGGTTTGAAAATAATTATACTAAATATATATCAGAATATCCTTTTGTAACAAATGTTAATCCTATATGGGAAACTTTAGACAACCAAAAGATCACAATGGATAAATATCCACTAAACATTAGATATATAATTAAACTAAAAAATGAAAAAAGAGTAATCTATTCTCCATATAAAGATAGATTAGATGAAAAAGAACCAGTTGATGGATCAAACATCCAAAAAATATTTCCAAAATAATTATACTAATAATTGTTTAAACATAATGGGTAAACACCTAGAAAAAATAGATAATAAACTTCAAGAAATGAAACCTAATAAACCTCCTATGGAAAGACCAATATTTAATTTTGAAGTAAAAACTTCATAAATATTTAAAACAGAAAGGTAAAACCTTTAAAAATAGAGATTTAATAGAAGAAATAAACAATAGACTAAAATCCTTAGACATAGGACAAACCTCAAAAACATAAAAAATAAATACTCTAAATGAAAACCCACAAAGTGATAACGATGATAGTATATCTGAAAATTCAGGAGAATTAGACAATGAAGTAAAAATTTTAGAAAAGCAATTCTATAATATAAAAACAAATTCAGAAACAGAAGATATATAACTAATTAAAACTTTCAAATCAAGAGAAAATTGGAGAAATCAATCTAAACCATATTATCCAAGGAATACAATTCTTATGATGTTATATGAGGAAATGCCTAAAATTGTTCAAAACAAATTGTCATGCCCCGACCCTAAGAATAGTACATTTAACTATCATTCCCAAATCTAGGGGTGAATCTTTTATGATTTATTGCACTAGAGATGAAAGATAACTATAAAAGGAACCACAATAACTCATAATTAAGAAAAAGAATATAAATTTCTTACAATTCATAATATGTTCAAGAACATTTCTTTAAAATAAAAATAGAATCACAACATCTATTTGAAAAATACTCCCTCAAAAAAAACTCTACCACATTTATCCCCATGCCATAATTAATGCCCTCCACGAGCAGTATTCTTTGAAAAAAAAGTAAATAATATTGGGCTGAGTTATAGCAACTTAGTAAGTAATATAGATACAGATAGCACATATGATAAAAATACTGATCACACCATAATACATATCATAAACTGTTTGGTTTAATCAACCACAACATCAATATAGGAAAGTACATCTCATCCATTTATGCTGCTCATTTAAATATCTCTATTTGACCATCATTTCGTCAAATTAATGTCTTCGATCATATCCTGATTGGTTTAATGGATCTTATTATCATATCTATCTACTCAAAGCTCATGATCTAGTTATTATCAAACACATCAACATCTTAGATTATATCCTAACTAGTTTATTGGGCCATAACATCATATCTGTCCACTCAACATCATGGTCTAACAACTTTTTGGATAATTTAACCCTTCTATTGGATCTAGAATGTTCAAAAATCTTAAGATCAACAACCTGATCATTAAGATCAGAGATCGTTGGGTGAATAAAGCAAGAAAACTAATCTGATTGTTCATCTCCAAATGATCTAGTCATCTTTTGAATAATTTGACTCTTTTATTAGATTCAGAATGTTTAAAAACCTCAAGATCAGTTATTTGATTTTCCAGGGGTGCATAAATTAATAAAACTAATTTGTCCTTTATCTCTGCATGATCTGACCATCTTTTGAACGATATTAGATCCAAAATATTCAAAAACCACAACATTAATTATTTGATCATCTAGATTAGAGATTATGGGGTCCATAAATCAATAAATCTAATTTGGCCATTCATTTTTACATGATCTGGCCATTTTCTAAATAATCTAACCCTTCTATGAGGTCTAGAGTATTCAAAAACATCAAAATCAACTACCTGATCACCTAATTTGAAGATTGTGAGGTCCATAAATCAATAAAATAAATTTAACTATTCAATTTCTTATGATCTAGTCACCTTTTGGATAATCTGACCCCTTCATTGGATCCAAAACATCAAAAAATCCTAAAATCAACTACCTGATCATCCAAATCAGAGATCAAATAGTTTAGAAACATCAAAATGATTCTGGTCATTCGTACGCATGCTAGACTAGCGAGACTTGGGTCTAGGCTTGCCTGGCACTGGGTTGAAGCCTTGGGCTGGCCCAAAAACTTCTCAGGTAGCTTCAGCAACAAAAATAGTATCTTTTCTTTGGAAAAGGTATAAAGACCATTTATGTGAAAAATCTATTTTTTTTTTCTGAATATTCTTCTAATTTTCAATCTTTGAAAATTAATCCCTAAGATTCACAATGAGATGTATTAGTCATCCTATGGGCCCGCATGCAAATCTATGGTTCAAAATTTTTAGATTTAATAAATTTTATATTTTTCATATTTCATCAAATTTAACCAACTAAATGAAGTTATTTCCACTACAAGTGTCTACCATAAGCTAATATCAATGTTTAGAATACATCCAACGGTTAAGATCTTAAAAATAATAATCATAATAAAAACCCATGTTAACATTTATGTCACCCCTTTTACTGTTCACAGGGACATTGTCTCTTTTTTTGTAAGTAACTCCTCATATTGACAACATTTCATGAGTCTTAGTAGTGGGATATACTCTACATAATGAGAGCGTTAATTCAAGCCCAATATTCAATATGAAATTCTATCAAATATAAAATTTGACAAAATTCTATTTTAAATGAACATAAATATATTTCTTCAATTAAATAATCATTTTATGTTTGATTTTCACAAAATTCACATGATATGTAAGTTCACAAAAATCGAACATAATCAATGGATATGATAATCAAAATAATATGCATATTAATCAGAATAATTTTATTTTCAAAATTAATAAAAAAAGTTATTATATTCTTTAATTCCAGTACACCTGCATAACATGCATATTAGCATTCATCTCAGCTATTACATGCTTTATAAATGTCTAATTAGTAATCAGATCTAGCATGATTATCATATGTAAAGCATAGATACAACTATTTACTTACTTGTTTGGAAATGCACGTCAAAAAATTAGAAACAGAGCCTCCCCCTTCTCTTTCTGTCCTCCTCTTTCTCTCCTTTTCTTCTCTAGCACGCTCATGCTCTGCTTACCAACCACCCTACATCCCATTAATGCATCGTTGAAAAGCATCCATACAACCAAGCTACACACCTCATGCTCGTTGAAATTAAGCCACGCTATGGACAAGCCCAAGCCAATTATGCTGCCGACACCACTATTGTATTATATATATTATTTTATTATTAATTTATTACACAGGTTATTATACAAATTTTCTTCTAGAGCCATCTATGTTTAGAATATTGATAGAATGTCGGAATACCAAACTATAGTTATCCTTCATAAAATGACCATGGCTGCAACTACCTATTCAATAGAAGGAATAACTGAAAGGAAAGCTTGTACATATATTGTACAAGGCTTCACAGAAGCCTTAAAAGGATGGTGGACTAATGCCTTAATAGAAGAGAATAGGAAGTTTATAAAAGATCATGTCAAACAAATTGACAAAGATGACAAAAATAAAAAGAAAGATGAAACTCTACCCGAATATGATGTTATACCAACTTTAATATTTGCAATAGCAAAAGCCTTCTAAGGAGATATTTCTGTTTTAGAAGAAAGAGAAACAGAATATCTAAACAACCTCAAATGCATAAATCTGTCATAGTTAAAATATTACAAAGACCAATATATTGCCAAATTGTGCTGAGGCTTGAAACCAATGCAAATTACTGGAAGGAAAGGTTTGAAGATGGTCTATCCTATTCTTTTAGTAGACAAATAAAAGATAAGATATATATATATATATACATATATGTTTTACATGGAAATATTAATTGATGAAAGAAAGAAATCATAATCGAATGAAGTTTATATAAAATATATAGATTAAAGCAAACATCCATGTATCACAACGTATGTATATCATGAATGGATAATTATAGAATGTTTGATAAACTTCAAGGAAACATGTGTATAATTAATTAGGTATGTCTTCATAAACAGAAAAATATGAAAATATCATTAGTAAATATAAGAATAACAAACATGCCTAAATGTACTTTTCTTTGTCAAAACACTAATACATTACGACTATCCATGATCTACAATTTATGAAAACTCATTTGTGAATATTCATAATTGAACAATTTACTTTGACATTACATAGTATATATATGAGATTTAATAGAACCATGTGTGTATGAACAAATAAAAGAAAATATACTTAATACACATATCCATTACAAAGTACGAATCAAATATACTATTCATACTTCATATATACTACTTGTGACAAATGCATTTTGATTTAAAATAAAAGATGTCAAAGTTTTAAAAGAAGCAAAATGCAAAAGCACAATTGAAGGATGCGAGGCACTTAAAGCAACTGCCTGGCAAACCACCGGACAATAGACAGTTAGATAAATCAAGAAATGAAGCACCGGAAGATGAATTGCCTGGAAAATTCTCCAATCACCTGTGCCTACTGCCTGGGAGCATAGCCGGTATGGCAGCCGATTGCCATACCACCTGCAAGATTACTTGGAAGAAAATCTAGAAAATTATCCACATCCGCTTGGCCCAACTGCCTGGCGTATAGCTTGGCTCACAACTAGCTTGGACCAGGCGCCTGCCATACTGCATGACGATGCCCAATGGTTAGAAATTTGAACGTTGCAAGTAACAAAAATTCTAAACTCATCATCCAATGATCAAGTTTTCGAGATCTATTTAATGAGTACTCAAGGGACGTTTGAATAAGAAGATAGAGAGCAGAAAAGAGAATATTCAAACAAAAATAAGAGAGAAATCCTCTTGCAAATCCTAAAGGCCAAGATCTACCACTTTCATATTCCAAAAGAGCTTTCATTCTTCAATCTCCTTTGAGGCAATCTCTCCACAATATAAAGGAAGAGCTTCTGCAACAAGAAGAACTTCATCTAAGATCTTCCTCATCACTTAATAAGAAACATGTCAAAAAGTGTAATTTCTTATTTCATTTGTAGAAATTGCTGGTTAGCTTAAAAACCAGGGTTAAAATTTGTTGGTTAGCTTGTAAAAATCAACATTGTTAGAGCTGTTGGTGAGCTTGTAAAAACCAACATAATGAGTTTCTGGTAAGCTCTGTAAAACCAGTGTATGAGTTCTTAGTTAGCTCAGAAAAATTAAGTGTGATTCCGTAGAGTATTAGTAGAACATGAGTGTAGTAAGTAAGGCTGACTCAAAGAGTGGAGTAGCTGCCAAGAGAGGGCTTGAACCACTATAAGTTAAGTGTGCTATTTGTGCTCAATCTTTCCTTTATATTCTTACTTGCTTTATCCATTGCTTCACTTTGATTAGCATGCCAACAAAAGAAAGAAAGAGATTTGATCAAACAAGGGTCAAAAGAAGTAAATTTTTTAAATCCAATTCACTCCCTGCCTCTTAGGTTTTAGCCTATCCTACCGAGACTAACAACATGAATAGTATATAATAATTTTTATAGTGGTTTGGGCAACCTTCCCTACTCCACTCTTTAAAGAACACTTCTCTTCATGCCTTGGGTTCCACTATCTCTCTATAATGGAATTACATAGGTACTCCTCGTACTCTTTTAGATTTCAGCTCTTATGAGAACAATCTCTCTAATAATCGACTTGCTCTTCTTGATTCCAGCTCAAAGGGCCATAAACTTAACAATTGATTATGAGAACAATCTTTCCAATAATTGACTCACTCTTCTTAGTTGGTTTCTAACAACTCAAGAGAATTACACTTTGAACATACTTCTTGTTGAGCATTGGGGAAGAAGTGATTTGAGTAGCTCTTTTTGGTGCTGAGAATCTTTCCTTTGTGTTGTAGAATAAAGCCTTGAATGAATATTATGAAGTTGAAAGCTCTTGTATGAGTATGAAGAGGGTTTTAGCTCATGGCCTTGGGTTGCTTAAGAATGAAAAGATTAAAACTCAAAAGAATCTTTAAAATGAATGCCACAACTATTTGGAAACGTCCCTTCATTTCCCTTTAAGTAGATCTTTGAAAATCATTGCTATTAGAGTTGATTTGATGGAGCAACATTTGAATTTTCGATTGTTAGGAGTCAATAGGAGGTATGGCAGGTGCCTGGGCTAAGCAGCTATGCGCCAGGCGGCTGGGCCATGCAGTTGTAGTTGGTTTTTGGATTTTCTTCCAAGTGCACCTTACTATCTCCTGGCAAGCGATATGGCAGGTGCCTGTGCCAAGTGGCTGTGCACCAGGTGATATGGTAGGCGATTATGCCAAGCGACTATCGTCCTAGTTTTTGCATTCTGTCACTTTTTGAAACTTTGATATTTTTTATTATAAATTAAAATACATTTGTTCACATATAATTTGTATAAGTTTAGAAATATGGATATAAAATTTGAATCATATTTTTGTATTTAGAAAAACTCTTTTAAACTTACATTCTTTAGAATATAGAAATGTATTTCTCTGAGGCACATAATTTTATCTGAACAATTATAAATATGATCCAATGCAGCACAATATAATAAGCCAAGTTAATTGCAATATGGATCATACCAATTTTCTTTATTTTTTGATAACTTGCAAATATATTTGCATAGTAATTACTCAATTAAAATATATACTCTTCAAGCATACTTGACTATATTTCAACTTTCTAAATTATCAACATCATTATCATATATTAAGTCTAAAACAAGTTTTGTTATTATCAAAATCATGCACATAATCCTAACAATGTCCCCCTTTTTGATGATGACAAAACTTAAAGACTTAAGTTGTTTAAAGAATATACTATTGATCCATTTGCAATTACAAACTCCCCCTATTTAATTGAAATGTAATCCTATGAAGCTTGACATTTTATCATAAAGAAAGGTCATGATATATATGATGTTACTACTCTTTAGATGCAAGTCAAGACAAGCTTCCTTTGTTCCAAACAAGTCTTTCTGTATTTTCTTCCCCTTTTTGTTAGCAGCAAAAAGAAATTTCAATGGGGGAGAAAGTCTTTAACCAAGGAAACATTCAAACATTAGATAAACCCTCATTGAAAGCTGATTATTAAAAGGAAAATTATCAAGTTAATGCATAACCATATAAGGCTTATATAATGATCTCAATCATTCTCAATTCTCTTCTAATGGTGTAAAAATGTTGTAGTGATAATGGTTTTGTGAAAATGTCTGCAAGTTGAGCATTGGTAGGCGCATAGTTTAAACAAATATCATGCTTTTCTATATGATCTCGTATGAAATGATACCTAATTTTAATATGCTTTGTACAAGAGTGTAAAATGGGATTTTTTGTTAAACATACAACATTTGTATTTTCACATCTTATAGAAATATTCTTATAATACAAACCATAATCCAAAAGTTGTTGTTTCATTCAAAGCAATTGTGCACAACTACTCAGCTTCTGCAAGAGAGAGAGCAATACTAGTTTACTTTCTAGAAAACCATGAAACCAAACTATATCCTAGAAATTGACATGTTCCATCAGTTCTTCTCTTGTCAACTTTGGATCCTCCAAAGTTAGCATATGAATATCCAATTAATTCAAAATCAGATCCTTTTGGATAATATAGCCTTAGACTTGGTGTATCAATTAGATGCTTTAAAATTCATTTTATTGCAGCTAGGTGTGACTCTCTTGGGCTAGATTGAAATATAGCACATAAGCATATGCTAAATAAGATATCGGGCCTAGATGCGGTTAAGTATAACAAGGAACCAATCATACTACGATATAATTTTTAATCAACAAGTTTACCCTTCTTATCTTTATCTAATCTTGTTGAGATGCTCATTGGAGTATTTGCAGCTTTCACTTCTTCCATCTTGAACTTCTTGAGCATATCTCTTATATACTTGGATTAACAAATGTAGTTTCTATTATCTTTTTGTTTAATTTACAATCTAAGAAAATAGTTTAACTCACCCATCATGCTCATTTCAAATTCAGTCTGAAATCTTGGCAAAGAACTTCATTAGTAGCACTAAAAATAATATCATCTACATAAATTTGAACTATCAAGATATCCATGCCAACATTCTTAATGAATAATATAGTATCAACCTTTTCTCTTTTGAACTGATGATCATTAAGAAACTTACTTAATATGTCATACCAAGCTCTTGGAGCTTACCTTAGTCCATATAGTGCTCTAGTAAGTTTATACACATGGTTTGGTTGATCATTAAACTCAAAACTAGGAGGTTGTTCTATATATACATCCTCATTTAGATACTCATTAAGGAATGTACTTTCACATCCATTTGAAATAGCTTAAAATTCTTATAAAATGCAAATGCGAGTAACATTTTATGGCTTCTAATCTTACTACAGGGGCATAAGATTCCTCAAAGTCAACTTCCTCTTCTTGGGAATACCCCTTAGCAACTAATCTTACATTATTTCTAACAACAAGTCCACTTTCATCCAATTTGTTTCTAAAAACCCATTTGGTTCAAATTACTTCCACATGCTTAGGCCTTAGAACTAATTTCCAAACTTTGTTTTTTTTCAAACTGATTTAGCTTTTCTTGCATTGCAATTATCCAATTTTCATCGTTAAGAACTTGATTAGTGAAAGTAGGTTTCATCTTTGAAATAAATGCAAAGTGTCCACAAATGTTATGCATGAATTTTCTTGTCTTAACTTCATCATATATGTCACCTATGACTTAATCTCTATGATGAGCAAATATGAATTTTAAATCAGTGGGGTGTTGGTAAGGAACATTACTTTCGCTTACCTCTTTTTCAGCTTTTGAATTTTGATTATCATTTTGCATTAAAGTTCCTTCTCCCTCTTGCTTTTTCAGTTCTGGCCTTTTCATACCTTTTGCGACTTCATCTGCATCACTATCAGTCTTCTTTCCCAGGGTTAATCTAGTCTCATAAAAAACTACAAGCACAGATTCTTCTATAATTTGACTTTTCTTATTGAAAACTCTAAAAGCTCTACTGTTAAAAGAGTAGTCAAAAAATATAGCCTCATAGCTCTTTGGATCAAACTTTTCAAGATTGTCCTTACTGTTGTTCAGTATATAACACAAACACCCAAAAGAATGAAAATATGAAATGTTTGGTTTTCTTCCTTTCTAAAGCTCATAAGGAGTATTTCGCAGAATTGCTTTAATGGTAACTCTGTTTAGTACATAGCTTGCTATGTTAATTGCTTCTCCCCAAAATCTCTTATACAATTTGCTCTCATTTAACATAGTTCTTTTCATTTCTTGTATTATCCTATTCTATCTTTCTACTACATTTTATTGTGGAGTTCTAGGAGATGAGAAGCTATGGGGAATTCCTTTTTCTTTACAATAATCAACAAATATTTTATTTTCAAATCCACCACCATGGTCACTTCGAATTGAGACAATTGAGAGCTGCTTCTCATTTTGAACAAGCTTTAAAAAAGTAAAGAACATGGAAAATGCTTCATCTTTGCCTGTTAATAGGATTACCTATGTGAATCTAGTGTAGTCGTCTATAATAACATACACATCTTTTCCCTCCAAGGCTAATTATGCCGAATGGTCCAAACAGATCTATATGTAATAACTCTAGTGGTTTGGATGTGGATACTTCATTTTTGGAAGAAAAAGAGATTTTGGTTTGTTTAGACATTTGAAAACTTTGCAAATTTAATTTTTGTCATATCAGCTTGGGTAGACCATTTACTAAATTTTTCTTCCATAGAGATTTGATATTTGACATATTAATATGTTCTATTCCTTTATACCATAACCATGGGTCATTATTTACAGCAATTAGGCATTTTCCTACAATTTCATCTAGATGGACTAGATATACATCTCCATGCCTTTTTTCACTAACAATAAGCTATTATCGACATCTAATACATTATATGTGGATGATTCAAACATAACTTTTTGGCCATTATCACATAATTGGCTAATGCTAAGTTATGTTTGAGACCATCAACATATAATATATCCTCTATGCATGCATCATTTAAACTAAGGATTTTACCTATACCTTTGATGAATCGTTTATCATTGTTGCCAAATGCAACTGTCCCCCCATTTATTGGTTTCAACTCCTTAAAGAGGTCTTTATTTCGGGTCATGTGTCTTGATCATCCGCTATCCGTGATCCAATGTTTCTTATTGTGGCTTTAAGACTTAGCTGCAATCATAAACAGAGAACATTCTACTTACCTCTTTGGTACCCAAGAAATGGGTCCATTTATGTTAGTGATAAATATGCATTTTTCTTAGGTTTCCATTCCAGTTTAGCACATTTTCTTTGCAACATTTTAGCATAAAAATCATGCAATTTATGTCCTTCTTTGTTGCAGAAGTAAAACTTACTGAGAGTTTCTTTTGGTGCTTGATATGCCACTGGTTTTCTCACCCAAGAATGTTTTATGAACCTTCTAATGTTATGACAGTTCCTTCTTTCTTCAATAAGGTTCATACCCTTGGTTCATCCACATAATTTTTTGATTTTTTGTGATTCCTCACAACTCAATTGTTTACACCCAAGTCCTCTTGTGCTTTTTTGTCTAGTCATACATAAGAACTTGGTCATTGATTCTCCTAGATTGGAGAACTTTTTCGATGTACTATTTAATGTTTCTATCTTCTTTTTCAAGTCACCAACTTCTTTTTGTAAAGATAGATTTTTCTCTGCAAGAATAACATTTACTTTGACAGTAGCTACAAAATGTCTCTTCTTGTGGATGAATTTTTGTCCAAGAGTTTTAAATTTATTGGAGAGAGAATTGTATGATTATTATAATTCATCAAGCTTATTACATTTGCTAGAATTACTAGTGGAGCTTGACGAATCAGAGGAATAAGAATAGTAAGAATTTACCTCGGTTTTCAATTTGTTTGTACATTGATATTTTGTAAAAATATAGCTTATGAAGTCATTTTCTATATGAGCCATGCAACAAATTCTTGCTAGATTTTCCATTTCCTTGTCATCTCCTTTGCTTGAGCTTGTGCTTGAGGAATTCTCGGCATTTACATACATTCCCCTTGCTTGGTTCTTGGATGGTTTTCTTGTTTATTTTTCTTTTCTATCTTCTTTCTCATTTAAGTCAATTTTTTCTTCATTTGGACATATTGCAAATATGTGTCCAAATCCACCACACTTGTAATATTGAGATAAGCTTCTTCTTCGTTCTCTTCTTTTCTTATCTTCCTATCTAAATTATTTTCTTGAAATGTTGGCTTTATTACTTCTTACAAATTTCTTGAAATTCCTGGCAAGGATAGCAACTTCATATTCAATTTGTGAATTCGACTCACTGTTGCTTTTCTTTATTGCTTTAAAAGCCATCGTTCTCTTTTTCTTGATAGGTTCTTCTCTTTTATTTTTAATCAACTCATGAGACATCAGGGAGCTGATAAGGTCATCAACTTTGAGCATGTTTAAGTCCTTTGCTTCTCAATTGTTGTGATCTTTTGATTCCAGGACTCAGGCAATGCTCTTAAGATCTTTATAATATGTTCAAAATTAGAAATTTCTCTCTCTAATCCTTTAAGAGCATTAGTATTTTTTAAAAATTATGCATATATTTCTGAAATACTTTTTCCTTCTTTTATTATAAAATTTTCTAATTCTCCTATAAATATGTTCCTCCTAGTCCCCTTGACTTGGGAAGAACCTTCATAGATTGACACTAGTTTGTTCTAGATATCTTTGGCAATAGTACATGATGAAACTCTATCGAATTCACTTGTAGATAAGGAATAAAATAATAAACTCATTGCTTTAGCATTGTTTTGAACATTTATTGTTTTTTCTTTGTTCCAAGCTTCAATCTCAGTTCCTACTACTATGGCTTTCCAAGAATCCATGTCACTACCCATAATAAAATGTTTCATCCTTAATTTCCGACATGCAAAGTTTGTTCCATGGAATAGGGGTGAGTGGGCAAAAGATTGCCCCTTGGCAAATACATGAGTAGAGGATGATGATAAGTTTGCCATTTTAGATCTCTACAAGGAGGCTTATGGCCTGCTCTGATACCACTTGTTGGGTCCCGTAAGCTTGGCTTAACCCAAGAGAGGAGGGGTGAATTGGGTTTATAAAAATTTCTTACTTAAGTCTCGTTTGATTACTTTTCCTTCTTTTTGTGCTTATGTCCAAGTTATAATGAAATAAGTAATAAAGTAGTTAAATGTAAGAAAGTAAAGCAATCACACATGAATAGCAAACAATAATTTTTATAATGGTTCGGGCAACCTTCCCTACTCCACTCTTCCAAGAACACTCCTCTCCTTGCCTTGGGTTCCACTATCTCTCTATAATGGAATTACACAAGTGCTCATCGCGCTCTTCTTAGATTTCAGCTCTAGGGGGCATAAACTTAGCAATCGATTATGAAAATAATTTTTTCAATAATCGACTTGCTCTTCTTGATTTCAGCTCAAAGGGGCATAAAATTAATAATTAATTATGAGAACAATCTCTCCAATAATCGACTTGCTATTCTTGGTTGGTTTCTAAAAACTCAAGATATATGCAAATGAAAGAAAGAGAGAATTACACTTTGAATGTGTTTCTTATTGAGCCTGAAGAAGAAGTGATTTGAGTAACTCTTTTTAGTCCTGAGAATCTTTCCTTTATGTTGTAGAAGAAAGCCTTGAATGAATATTGTGAAGTTGAAAGCTCTTGTGTGAGTATGAAGATGGTTTTAGCTCTTGGCCTTGGGTTGCTTAAGAATAAAAAGATTAAAGCTCAAAAGGATCTTCAAAATGAATGCCATAACTATTTGGAAACATCCCTCCGTTTTCCTTTAAGTAGATCTTTCAAAATCATGGCCGTTGGAGTTCATTTGATGGAACAATGTTCAAATTTTCGATCGTTGGTTGTCGATAGGCGGTTTGGCAAGTGCCTGGGCCAAGCGGTTGTGCGCTAGGCAATATGGTAGGCGGCTGGGCCATGTAGTTATGGTCAATTTCTAGCTTTTCTTCCAAGTGCACCTTATTGTCTCCTGGCAAGCGATATGGCAGGCGCCTGGGCCAAGCAGCTGTGCTCCAGGCAATATGGCAGGCGGCTGCTGTCCTCCACTTGAGTTTTTGCATTCTGACACTTTTTAAAACTTTAACATTTTTCATTATAAATTTAAATACATTTGTCCACATATAATTTGCATAAGTTTAAAAATATGGATATAAAATTTAAATCTTGTTTTTTGTATTTGGAAAAACTCTTTTAAGCTTACATTTTTTAGAATATTGAAATGATATTTCCCTGAGGCACATAATTTTTTCTTAACAATTATAAATATAATTAATATAGCATAATATGATAAGCTAAGTTAATTATAATATGGGTCATAGTGATTTTCTTCATTTTCTGAAACTTGCAAATATACTTGCATAGTGATTACTCAATTAAAATACATACCCTTCAAGCATACTTGACTATATTTTAACTTTCTAAATTATCAACATCATTATCATATATCAAGTTTAAAACAAGTTTTGTTGTTATCAAAATTATGCACATAATCCTAACATGGGTAGCCAAATAAATATTATGTAGGGAGAAGCTAAAATTTAAAAGTGCTAAATAAAAATGAAGGGAATTAAAAACGTTGTTGTTAAAACTTGAAAAGTTAAACTAAGGCGTGAGAAAATCTGGTGGAATGTGTTGGTCATATTACATGATCATCAACCTAACCCAATTCATTTTCCAAAAGGACATGGCAGTTGCTTGTGTCAATTTCGAAGATTACCTGACAGGAACTTCCTTGGTCTCATTGCAATCATGCAAGTGGTTAGATTATCCTCTTTAGGGATGGTTCAATATTGATGCTTGAGCCAACCATTAATGTATCTAATCTTGTTAGGACCAATTTCCTAAAATTAAAACACTATAATTAAATTACCAAGAAAACCTTATCCAAAATAACCCAACATGGTAGCATTGTTAGTGCAAGCCTAACCAAAACATGTTGGAATAGACATATGCATATTATCATTGTGTGGCCTTTCTCACTTCTATTCTACTTCTTCTCACCGATTAGGCCAGGCGCTCACCAACCTTTTCGGATTCAAGCGCATCTACGGGTGGAATTTCATGCCACCATCGATTTTTGTATGCTTTATGCTGCCCAATCTAGTGATGACATGAATTAAATCTTAGAAAACTAAGCCCAAACTGTGATCCGATCATTCTCTCTGCTTTTTATTTCAAACTGTGATATGATAATTAAAGAAGGCATTGACTTTGATGAAACATATTCTCCTGTCTCAATGAAAAATTCTTTCAGAATTATCATGGCGATGGTAGCTCATTATGACTTAGAGTTATATTAGATAGATGTTAAAATGGTTTTCTTAAATGGTGAATTAGAGGAGAATGTTTACATGAAACAACCATAGGGTTTTATTATAAAAAAAATAATCATTTGATGTGTAAGCTCAATAAGTGTATTTATGGACTGAAGCAAGCCTCCTGGCAATGGTACAAGAAATTTCATAGCATTGTGACTTTATTTAGGTTTGAGGAAAATGCAAAAGACCATTGTATATATTTCAAGTTCAGTGAGAGTAAATTTATCATTCTCATTTTGTATGCAGATGATATTTTGTTTGTTAGCAGTGATAAATGTTTGCTTTATGAGACAAAATAGTTTCTCTCCAAGAACTTTGAGATGAAGGATATGAAAGAAGCTTTGTATGTGCTTGGAATTGAAATCCATAGAGATAGAGCACTAGGATTGCTCGGATTATCCCAAAAGGCTTATATGCTTAAGGTTTTATAGAGATTTGGTATGAAAAACTGTTCACCATGTGATTCACTCATTGCAAAAGGAGCAGTGTTATCTACTGATCAATATTCCAAAAATGATTTAGAAAAGAAATGCATGGCTGACTTTCCTTATGCATCATTGATCGAGAGCTTGATATATGTATAGATGTACGCAAGGTCAGATATATCATTTATCGTAGGTCTTTTGAGAAGATTTTAGTATAATCCTAGAATGATGCACTAGCAAGTTGGCAGGAGGGTACCTTGATATTTGGAAGGCACAAAGAACCTCATACTTACTTATTGGCATTTTGATAGCCATGATGTTATTGGCTATTCTAATGTAGATTTTATTGGTGTACCAAGTCTACAAAATTCATTACTGGTTACATCTCTATGATGACTGGGGGTACAATGTCATGAAAAAGTGAGAAACAATATCATGTTGTTTCTTCTTTGTGTTATGCTGAGTACATTACATGCTAGGATACTACAAACCAGGCTATTTGGATGAGAAAATTTGTCAAGAGGCTTAGCATCATGGAGTCTATCTCTAGTCCAATGCAAATTTATTATGATAACTCTTCTGCAGTGCTATTAGGAAACATAAACAGGATTACAAGCAATAACAAATACTTCAAAGTATAGTATAATTTATGAGAGAATTCAGAAACATAAAGTGTCTATGAAGCATATTGGAATGGATTTAATACTAGCCGATCCATTGACTAAGGCTCTTACCATCAAGGTTTTTGGTAATCATGTGACTTATATGAGATTAATTGAGTTGTTGTAAGACACATTTATGACATTTGAGTTAAATTTAAGATTCTGATATTTGAGTTATATGCATTTATTGCATTTGTGTGTTCAATTTTGGATTTTTGTGAATATTTAGTAGTAGTCCATTTGAAAATTTGTGTAGGATCAAAAGCAAGATTTTGGGTGATCATATTTGAGATTGATTTGTTGCTTATTTGAGAAAATAAACCTTTTATGAGATTCGATTATGTAGTATCTTTTCAGTGTTGTATTGCTTAAAAGAAAGTATGTCATTGAATGATGTATAATCACCAAGACTTACATTGTTAATTTTATATAATGCGAACATTGTGTTCTGTATACTAAGTAGTATGCAGCGAAATGGGAGACTATTGGAATACGCATATGCATATTATCATTGTGAGGCCTTTCCCACTTTTATTTTACTTCATATTGCATCTTACTTATGCAACTTCCTATGATAAGCGAGAAACTATATTACGCATCTTCTATAAAAGGGTTTCAGATTCCTTCAACAGAGTTATCCACTGTGACAACTCTCTGACGAAATCTCCTATCATTGGGTACTCTTGGGTTGAAGGAAATTTACTTTTTATTCCTTTGTAATGGCTTCCGCCGCAATAGGTATATTATTCTCTTTCAAATCCAATAGTGGTATGAGATCTCAGGTTATTTGATTGTTTTATGTGTTTTGATTGCTAACTTAAGGGTTGGATTATGATTTTTTCAATTTTTTCTATAATGACATTTTTCCAACACTCAAGCAAATCAAAGATCTGTTTATACCATCTTGTAGAGCTTTTCTTATTGAATCCATTGATATATTATAAATAAACTTTCATCATATTTATATCACCCAATTTTAGTTGATGTAAATCGATTATGTGAAAATTAAAATCCCAAATCACCAGATCCCAAATCCGTACAAGTCAATAACTCTAATCACAGAAACCGCACTCATTTCTTCCCACTGATCTGACCGAACGCTCGCCAACCCTTTCGGATTCAAGTGAGTCTACAGCTGGGATTTCACGCCACCATCTATTTTCGTATGCTTTATGCTGCCCAATCTAGTGATGACATGAATTAGATTTTAGAAAACCAAGCCCAAACGGTGATCCAATCATTCAAATTGTGATGACGTGAATCTAGTAATGACGTGAATTTATTTCAATCATTCTCCCTACTTTTTAATATTTTTTTACACCTTTTCAAACATTTATCCTTATATATTTTTTATTTTTTAATCATTCATACTTATTCTTCCATCATCCATCAACTTCTTTAAAGACACACTCTAATATACATCACTCATCATATTATTTTATCTTTTCCTTAATTCACTCTCCATTACATTACA
>JAYJMB010000153.1:6470-18464 GCA_036873735.1 Pouteria campechiana
TTTTCTGACGCATGAGATGAGCGACCAGTTCATGACGTCCCATCTTGCTCATCTTTGGATTGCTGCACGTCCACAACCGGCAGTCAATGGCTCCAGAACAACGACGCTGAGATGGTATATAACGTTTGCAGGATCGTCCGGGAATGCTCGGGCCTTCTTCGTTGGAGAAAAGGATTTTACATTTTTAACCGTCAAAAATTTACAAAGTTTCTTTTGGACAACATATATCACCTGCGCCGTGGAGCTGGAGAAAATATAAAACTTCAAAAGTGGAGACCTCAAATTGTCAGATGGATAGACAATTCAGGCGAACCTGACCTTTGACTCAGGTACAGGTAGATTGCTACTAGCATGCAATCTGATGGCTAGCAAAAGCATCTCCCCCTAGCGCAACATGAAACACGTATCCTGACGCTTAAGCTACCATTCCCCCGCATTAAGCACTCAAAATAATACCATCGATGGGCCGTATTTGATATGCAATATCTAGTTTTCTTGAGCTTAATACATGGACGGTTTGGATCGTCAACAGACCAAAACATTCACACGCGCGCGCCCCACCATTTTTTTGCTTAGTGAGTCTTTTCCAACCCGTCCTCCTCAAGTATATAGAATTGCAAGTTGCCATATATAAATACTCTCGCATATGAGGAAGTTTCCCGGCGTAGAAAAAGGGAAGAAAGGAAGAGTCGGAGCAGCGCAGGGATAAAAGGGGGATTCTAGGGTTCTCCTCTTTTTTCCTCCCCTTCTCTTTTCCCCACAGTGATCTCTTTGAACTTGAACGGGTCAGATCCTCTTCCTCCCCTTTTACGAAAACAACCCTCGCTTTCCTCGCATTTACAACAGTACTCCCGCCCCACGACATGGAGCCGCAGAAGGAAGAGGAAGACACGGATTTGAGAATGGGAGGCAGAGGCAGCAGCAACAGCAGCAGCGGCGACGAGGAGGAAGAAGAAGAAGAAGAAGAAGAAGAGCGACTTTCTCCGCAAGAGAAAACATCTCTGCCGTCCCAATCACAAGCAACTGCTTCGATTCCTCCCGTCTCATCTCAGCAGCCACAGTCGACTTCGCAGACGGTCGCCCAGCAGCTCGTCTGCCTCAAGATGGAGCCGGTCGTCGAAGACCGTCGCGTGGAATACGTTCCAGTCAAGAAGCCGTTGGCGCCGAGACGAGCATACAAGGACAGGCACACGAAGGTGGAAGGACGAGGCCGGAGGATTCGTATGCCGGCCATATGCGCGGCTAGGATCTTCCAGCTCACCCGCGAATTGGGTCACAAGTCCGACGGCGAGACAATCCGATGGCTGCTGGAGCACGCCGAGCCTGCGATTGTAGCGGCCACTGGAACCGGCACCGTCCCGGCAATTGCCACGTCCGTCGACGGGACGCTCAAGATACCGACGCAATCCTCGGCGGGAGAAGACGGCTCGAAGAAGAGGCGGAAGACCAGCGAAAATCAACGGCAGGTTGTCGTCGGGGTTGGCGCCGATCAGACCCGCCACAGTCGCCGCTGCGCAGAGCATGGTGCCCATGTTCGCCGTGACCGGCGGGACCGGGACTGCTGGGGCGAGGGTTATAACGTCGAACGCCGCGGCCCCGCTGGCAACGCATACTTTCTGGATGATTCCTCCCCCGGCGGCGAACATGCCCGGGCCGTCGAATCAACCTCAGGTCTGGACTTTCCCGGCGCAGGCCTTTCCCGGACAGACGGCGCCGATTATTAACCTCTCCGCTAGGCCGATCTCCACAGTCTTCAACGCCGTTCCGGGATTGAATCTCGCCGCCACGCCCGTCGAAATCCAAGCCGCCGCAGCTGCCGCCGCCGTGGCGGGAAATGCCGGTGGGCAACAGCAGCAGCAGGAGCTGCAGTTCATAGGCAGTTCGACGAACCAACCGAAGCAGAATCGGAAGACCAATTGAGATCGATCCGACGGTGGAGATTTGTTCTGTATTTTTCGTTTTTTTTAATTTTTTCCTGACCTTTTTCTGTTAACAATGTTTGAGGAGGACAAGTTATGAATTCTATTTTTCTTTCATTGGTGGGGTCTGGCACGTGTGCACAAGTGCGGGATCGATGGGGCCCGCAGGGGTTAGTGGTTGGTGGGTCAACAGCAAAGGAGAGCTGGGTGGACCGCTCGTGGCGGGCCACTCGTGTCGGGCATGTGATGGATGGCGCGGGCCCCAAAGGTGGGGGAATCCCATCTGTCATGGCTAGCCGAGCCTCGGTTTCGACGCGCGCTGGTCCATCACTCCCACACCACCCCTCCCGCAGTCGCTCTCCCTCCCTCCCTCCCTCCTATTTCTTGTGGGCGTGGGGTCGGAAGAGCGCGGCGAGCTCAGCTGGGCCCTGCCAGACACGCGTCTGGCGTGTCGCAGGAAAGAGCGGGGGACCAGGGGCTTCGCCTGCGAGCCACGTGGCAAATGATGATGGGGCCGTTTTGTCATTTTCATCCCTCGAAATGGGGCACGGAAAATGTTTCTATTTTCTGCACACATATTAGGATGATGCAGCTTTAATTTATTTTTTGACGTTTTAAATTTCCGGAGCTTGCAACCTTCAATATTTGTTAAAATAGCAAATGCTTTTGTGCGGTCCTCTTCTTTTGTGTGCTTTTTCTTAGATGACGAAGGATTGTTATCCGGGCCACCTGCACGAGTGCCATACTGGATCATCCATCCTTCGAGATGATGAAATGATGGTCGAGGGAAAATGAGAAAATATATGCAGTTTTAACGAAGGGGGTAAAAGGTTGGAATTATCCGCACGAGGAGGAGGCACTTGCAGGGAAGCTTCGCCTTTGTGGGCAGGTGATGGGGAATGGGGCCCACGTGGTTTGACTTTTTAAGAAGGTTGGGGGAGTGGGGTCCGTTGGTGATAAGGATCCGCTCTGGACGACGCTTGAAAAAGAAGGGTTGGTTCGGCCTCCTTACCCGGCACGCCTTTTGGTGGGCCCACATTATGGACCACCCAACTGGGTCTGGCCCCTGCTCGAAAGCACAACATCCGGTCCATGTGCCTTTTCTTTTTCCCCGTGAGATCAAATCCAAGGCTGTGATCTCCGTACCATTTGCACATGCAGGCCGTACGTTTGCCCTTCGTGCAGCCCACCTTGGTGCGTGAGTGCACGGGGCCTGATACATGAATGCTCAAACGAGCGACGGGTAAGGGACAACAACTGGGTCGATTATGAGCACGTTTTTAAGCATGGTCTGTTTGTATTCTACGTATGCATGTGCATGGGGTTGCAAAGTTGGTTCTTCGTGGTGGCTATTGTACATCCGGTTGTACGACTATCATTGCCGCTGCGGAACATGTACAGGTAGGATTTTCTTGTTTTTCTGGAGGGTAGGTGTGGGTCCCTGTCTCTTTGGCGCAAGGGCCTCATGGCTACCGCCATGCGTCATCCGCGGATGTCATGTTCGCTCTGGAAGAGCGCATTTCCTGTTTTTTTGTTGGATGTTATTAGAAAATCACACTAGGGTTAAAAAAATTGATAAAAAACCACAAGGATGTTTAAAATGTTAGTAGCATAGAAATGATTTTAGGTATAAAGTTAAAAAGAAATAATAAATATTTTTTTTTAAAAAGATAAATAATGCGTCCGGTAATTCGTCCTCGTTACCCTTGGCAAGTGAATGAGGAAGTGTCCCTTGCGAATTAACGATCGGGATTTCACACATGCAAGTTATCGAGCATGTGCTGGCCAAAATGGGCTATAATACGAACGTGGGTGACGCAATGTTAATGCCAGCAACACTTCAATCCTATGTTTGGAAAATGTTTATTGGAGGTATAGCAACCACTCTCTAAAGCTTGCCGAGTTGAGAATGTCCAAATTTCAGAGTCCAAGTTGGTGGCTCCAAATGGCCATTCTCGTATGTAAATACAGTAACATTCCAGCTGCACCCTTTATATTGTGATATGGTATGTTCGCTGCGGACAGGATCCAATGTCAAAGGTATCTTTTCCCATATATTCTCCATTACATGATGTCTTACTTATTTTATGATGAACATTATTTTCTATCTTCTCAGTATAACTTATGTTTCTATTTCAATGTTTTGGAGGTTAAGGACGTCTTCTTCGTGCACAGGCAAAATGGGGAGAGAAGAGAGTGGAACGGATGTGACTTGTGAGAGAATATCAGATATTTGACATGGTTGGCTTGACCTTTTTACTTGAGCTCAGCAAAACCTGGACTCTAATTCTGTTTCTAACCGTATGAAGAAAATAACATATAACAGAAGTGCTTGACGTTTGGACGTATGAGTAATTGCGGGCGTGTGAAAAGGCTTTCCATTTTCAGACTCCTCCTTTTTGGTCCTTAGTGCTGATGGCTGACCATTCACATTTCATACTTTTTGCGCGTTAAAATGTCATATGTTTGAACTTTGAACAAGATCAGCAATCCCCCACCCCCACGTGGGCATTGAATATCAGAAGTGAGGGCAAGGCATACCACCCTAACCAGGCCAAACAAAGTCAACACGCCATTGTAGCCGAGCTAAGACCTTTGTTGGGGGTAAATATTAAATATTTTTAAACATATTCTATGTTACACCTTATTATAAAATATTCCTTTTTAAAAAAGAAAAATTCACGCCCCCCACCCCAAATTATTATTTGAGGGAGTCGATTTTATGTGACTTTCCAGAATTATTAGTACCTTAGCAATATTTTTCAAAAATTGAGGGGTCAATTGCGCACTCTCAGTCCATCCATACTATGCATCCGCCCAGAAGCATGGCAAGTCATGGAGCTGGGTGGATTGGGTTCAACTGAAGATAAAAGCCAAGCCCAACTTCATGATGTTGTTGGACGGGGCCAAGTTGGGCTGGGTGTTGAGGATGTGAATAGCGACCGAGATTTTATGTGCTGCAAGGTGGGCACAGAGAAATGTGCTGTGAAAGTGTTTGGTAAGCGGAAAAAAAAAATGGTGCAAATCTTTTAGTTGATGTGATATTTCACTGATTTAACAATCATATTTTTTTATTATAATGTGTATTTTCAATAATTATCTAAGTCTTTTCATCTAAAAAATTATATTTAATTTATCTTTATTATTTTATTTTCAATTATTGTCTTTTTATTCTATTGCATCATTTATTGTGCTTTCCTTCTACCTTTCCTGTTTTACCTTTTCCTCCACTTTTCTCTATATTTTCTCAATTCCCAGTAATATATGGTCTGAATTCAAAGGAGAAAAATGCCTATGGCAAATGTACCTGCCAACTTAAATGAATAATTACTTATAACTACGCCATAAATGATTCTTCCATGAATCCGTGTCCACCAATCCAAACCATCCGAACTAGGCCTCAGAAAAAAATACAGGTGGGCCGCTTCAGAATGGGATCCTCTGTAACCCACGGCCAAAGTGGGCCCCCATTGTATGCTAGTTATTCGGATCCTATAAAAAAACGTTTTTAAATATATTTTATTTTCAGTTAATGTACAACCGTCCACCATCACTGGATCACTTAGAAGTTTTTGGTTGTCTATGTTTTGCGCCTGTGGTTCATCCTACTCAAAAATTTGATCCTCGTGCCAAGCAATGCATATTTGGTCAAAAAAAGCTTACAAACTTTATGATATGAAGACTGAGGAATTCTTTATTAGCAGAGATGTAAGATTTTGCGAAACCTTTTTTTTCATTTCCCAATGTTCCCATTTCGCCTACTCAGGACTCTGCATTGCTCAATCTTTCTTTTGACACTACAAGCAACATAACTTCTAAACAACCTTTCATGGCAAATGTTCCATCTATCGAAACACAATAAGCGGAACTACCTGCCACATATGAACTACTTTTTCATACCAACTCCAAATGAATCTACTCCATCTTCATCACAACCTGAACCAAATGCACCAACCACAGCCACTTCGGATCTCAACACACATCCCATTCCTCCTATGCGACATTCTGCTCGTCCTGAGCAACCGCTGGCATGGCATGAGGACTACGCGATGTTATCGCAAGCCGATCATTCTACCTCGGGCTCAAATCCTACATTAAGTACCCAATATCCTCTTTCTCATTTTCTTTCATATTTAAGTACCCAATATCCTCTTTCTCATTTTCTTTCATATTTAAGTACCCAATATCCTCTTTCTCATTTTCTTTCATATTCTCATATTTCTTCTGCCCACGGTGACTTTCTAGCTAACATTACAGGTCACAGAGAGCATAAATCTTATGCTCAAGCTATCCTTGATCCACACTGGCAACAACCCATGAGTGCAGAATGGAAAGCATTGCAGCAAAATAACACATGGAATCTCGTTCCTCTTCCCATTGCGATCAGAATCAAATGGGTTTACAAAATCCAGTACAAGTCCGATAGTACCATCGAAATGCTACAAAGCTTGTCTTGTTACTAAAGGATACAATTAAGTTGAGGGCATTGATTATCAGAAAACATTCTCTCCTACAGCCGAACTCACTAGACTTCGTTTTCTTACTGTTGTTGTTGCTCGAAATTGCTTCACACACCAATTAGATGTTCAGAATGCCTTTCTTCATGGTGATTTGCATGGAGTTGTATATATGCGGCCTCCACTTGGTCTTCGCTGACAGGGGGAGAACATCGTATGTCAGCTTAACAAGTCCCTCTATGAGCTAAAACAGGCCTCAAGGAATTGGTTCTCTAGCTTCTCGGATACCATTCAGAAGGTTGGCTACCAATAGTCGAAGGCTGATTATTCACTCTTCCCAAAGGCTCAAGGTACTTCATTCAATGCAGTTCTTATTTATGTTAATGGCATTCTTCTAACAGGCAATGATCTTCAAGAAATCAAACACCTCAAGGAATTTTTCCTCAAACGTTTCCACATCAAAGATCTTAGAGACTTGAAATGTTTTTTGGAAATTGAATTTTCTCATTCCAAGAAAGGTATCTTCATGTCTTAGAGAAAATACGCGTTGGACATTTTGCAAGATTCACGACTTACAAGTGCAACACTAGATAAATTCCCAATGGAACAAAATTTGAAACTTAGTCCCACGGATGGAACATTGCTAAATGATCCAACTAAATATAGAAGATTGATTGGAAGACTAATTTATCTCACTGTCACGAGACCGGATATAGTCTATTCAGTTCGGACATTGAGTCAATTCATGCAAGAGCCTCGAAAACCATATTGGGATATGGCCATACAAATTCTCAAGTACGTCAAGGGTACTCCCGGTCAGGGCTTATTGTTGCCTTCCACCACCAGTCTTGTATTAAAAGCCTTTTGTGATTTAGATTGGAGATGTTGTCGCACCACAAGGAGATCAATTACAGGATATTGTATCTTCCTTGGGAATTCACTCATCTCATGGAAATCCAAGAAACAAACCAATGTTTCTAGATCATCAGCAGAGGCCAAATACTGAGCTATGGCAACCACATGTTTGGAGTTGACTTGGCTGCGCTATATTTTACAAGACTTTCCGCAAATGGCTCCTACACCATTGTTCTGTGGCAATTAGGCAACTTTGTACATTGCAGCTAACCCCATTTTCCATGAGCGTACAAAGCACATTGAAATAGATTGCCATATAGTTCAAGAAAAGTTATTAGTTAGAATGATTAATCCTTCTTATGTACCTGCACGCTTCCAACTGGCTGATGTTATCACAAAAGCCTTGGTAAAGGATCGGTTTGTAATGCTACATGATTAGTTGAGACTTCACGTGACAAGTTGGGACTTTACAACGTTCACTCTCCAACTTAAGGGAGTGTATTAGGAAATATTATTGTAATATATGTAATTGATTTCATTAGTTGTCTTTCCTAAGTTAGTGTAGGTTAGATCCGACTATAGGTGGATCACGGATTCTTGGCCTTAGAAAGAGCAGTAATTGATTCTTGTATATGGTTATATATTCTGTACATTATTCTTTGATAATACACAAAGAAAATAACCCAACCATCTTCCTCTATTCTTCCTCTACACCTTTTTTCACACTTACTTTTCTATTTCAATGTTTTGGAACGTTAAGGACGTCTTCCTTGTGCACAGGCCAAATAGGGAGAGAAGAGTGGAACGGACGTGACTTGTGAGAGAATATCAGATATTTGACATGGTTGGCTTGACCTTTTTACTTGAGCTCAGCAAAACCTGGACTCTAATTCTGTTTCTTACCGCATGTAAGAAAATAACATTTAACAGAAGTGCTTGACGTTTGGACGTATGAGAATTGCGGGCGAGTGAAAAGGCCTTCCATTTTCAGACTCCTTTTTGGTCCTTAGTGCTGATGGCTGACCACATTTCATACTTTGTGCAAGTAAAAATGTCATAGGTTCGAACCTTGAACAAGATCAGCAATCTCCCCACGTGGGCATTGATTGAGAGCAAGGCAAATCACCCAAACGAGGCCAAACAAAGTCAATACGCCATTGAGGCCGAGCTAAGACCTTTTTTGCGGGTAAATATTAAATATTTTTAAAGATTATTATAAAATATTACACCTTATTTTATGTTACACCTTATTATAAAATATTCCTTTCTTAAAAAAAGAAAGGAATATTTTATAAATTTTAAGAAAGGAATATTTTATAAATAATAATAAAATTTTCACACTCACTAAGGTGGGGCCATATTATGTTTTTAATGCTAACTATTAAATTTCCATGATTTTTGTTTGGTGTGGCCCATCTAAACGTTTGAATGAGATGTACTGAGGTAGTACTATTAGTTGTACTACTCAATTCCACTCAACCGAAAGTATTAGGTAATCCCTCCTGGAAGACTTCACAGCCAGCGCTTCCTCCAACAGCATTTGGGTTGTTTATGCCGCAAGACAAGTACCGCGGCGGTAGACATACTTCAATTCAAAGCACATCAAAAGCCTAGATCGATACGAGCTTTCTCTCTTAGAGTGGCTTGGAAGCATAAATTCCACTCTGAAAATGGTTTATAAATCTGCCACTATATATAGAGCTCTGCAGCGCCATGCAAATTCATTCATTCCTCTATTCATTAGCCATCCAACAAGAAATGGGTGCAGTTTATGCACTTGTTCTTCTTCTCTTGAATGCGGCTTGGCAATCTTGGGCGGCCCTTGATGCCCATTACTATGATGGCTCATGTCCACAAGCAGAAAAGATCATCTTGGAGACTACACATAATGCATCAGTGTATGATCCAAAGGTTCCTGCTCGCATTCTTCGAATGTTCTTCCATGATTGCTTCGTAAGGGTACGTGTATGTACATCGAATATAGCGGTAAATTTTGTAGGATGTTTGGGTGGGATGTGATCTTCGTTGTGTTTTGGTAGGGTTGCGATGCATCGGTGCTACTGGATTCGACGCCGGGGAACCAAGCGGAGAAAGATGGCCCTCCCAACGTCTCTCTCAGAGCTTTCTATGTCATCGATGATGCAAAAGCAAAGCTTGAATCGGCATGTCCTGCAACTGTGTCCTGCGCCGATGTACTCGCAATTGCGGCAAGAGATGTCGTGACTCTGGTGATTACTCGCCACACATGCTATATAATTAAGCATTTTGATCTAAGATTGAAGTATTGAATGTAGTGCATTTGCTATATATTAATTTGTGGCAATACAAAGTTGGGTTATCTTTTAATTGTCAGAATGTTGAAAACACAGACACACTATTTAGTGCTCAGCATCATCTTATGAAATGAGTTCTCATTTGAGGTCACATCTCACTCGTGTTATTCTTGTTATTTCCTCCATACATGTAGTAGTGCTAAGCATGATATCACATGTATTTTTCATACATCTCCCTTATGTTATTCTTGTTGTTTTCCTCAAAAGGCCGGGGGGCCATACTGGCATGTGCTGAAAGGAAGGAAAGATGGAAGGATATCTAAAGCCAACGACACCGTCAACTTACCAGTGCCGTCCTTCAATGTCAGCCAGCTAATTCAAAGTTTCGCAAACAGAGGCCTAGGAATCAAGGACGTGGTGGCCCTCTCTGGTGGCCACACCTTAGGCTTCTCTCATTGTTCTTCATTCGAGAGGCGGATCCGTGATTTTAGTCAGACCAACGATGTCGATCCTAGCATGGACGACGCGTTCGCCAAGCAGCTGAGGAGTAAGTGTCGCACGCCGAATCAGGACAATAATGCAGGAGAGTTCTTGGACTCTACATCGTCAGCATTCGACAACGACTACTACCAGCGGCTGATGGGTGGAAAAGGCGTGTTTGGATCAGACCAAGCACTGAACAGTGATGAACGAACTAGGCCACTTGTTGAAGCATTTGCTAGGGATGAAGGTCTTTTCTTTAGGGAGTTTGCTTCGTCAATGGAGAGGCTTGGAAAGGTTGGGGTGAAGATCGAAGAGGGAGAAGTGAGGAGGAAATGCAGAGTGGTCAATTAAAAAAGAGAGGCAGATTATCCTGAGTTATCGCCGGAATAAGTTCTACGTCTAGAATCTTATATACCCTTTTGGAATTTTTCTCACATACTATAATTGTTAAATGAGACAATTTCAAAACAATTCATGGGCGTTAAGATCCATCAAAATTGTTAAATGAGCCAATTCCATCTAAATTATTAAATTTGAGCTAATTCCACCTAAATTGTTAAATGGCCCAATTTCATCTAAATTGTTCAATTTGAGTCGATTCCACCCAAATTATTAAATGAGCCAATTCCACTCTAAAATGATTATCTGGGACAGAAAAAAATTAAATTAAATGGATTTAAACTTTGCTTTAATACCTTGTTAAATGTTCCAATTCCGCCCCTAAATTTCTAGCTAATTTAGCAAGCTTTTTCCCATAATATAAACCATATGTAAAGTCTCCAGGTAATGTGAGACTTATGCCCACATTAACACTACATTACTACATAACTAGCATCATGTAGACCCACATTAATACTACGTGACCACATAACTAGCATCATGTAGATCCACATTAACACTACATGACCACATAGCTAGCATCATGCAGTGTGGAAGAGACGTTCAAATAATGAGAGAACTCATTGGGCATAACTATCATCATGTAGATCCACATTAACACTACATGACCACATAGCTAGCATCATGCAGTGTGGAAGAGACGTTCAAATAATGAGAGAACTCATTGGGCATAACTAGCATCATGCAGTGTGGTAGAGACAGTCAAACAATGAGAACTTATTCCCACATTAACACTACATTGCCACATAACTAGCATCATGCAGATCCACATTAACACTACATTACCACGTAACTAGCATCATGCAGTGTGGAAGAGACGTTCAAACAATGAGAGAACTCACTGGGCATAACTAGCATCATGCAGTGTGGAAGAGACGGTCAAACAATCAGAGAACTCATTTGGCTTAAAAAAAAAAGAAGAAGCAATCAAGTTATTTAGCTAGCTAAACCCAAACAAACAGAAAATCAGGTTTACACAATATTCAGTTAAGCTAAGACCGCAGGTAGTACTTAGAAGCAGCAGGCAGCAGACTAACGAGAACACTCACAGCGATGGGAAAGAAATGCTGGGAGGATGGAGAAACTTCTAGCCTTGCCGCAGCTAAGCAACAAGCCAGCTACTCCCATGAGCAAGAAGAGGGAGCTGTGCGTCATCTCCATCGTGCTGTCATGGGAATTCCCATGTTTCACTATAGCACCTTGCACTAAAATGAATCCAAAGATAATGTCAAACATGAAACATGCAAGCATTACGGTGTCACAGAGAAGCCAGAAGATGGAGTTGGCGTTGTTTTGGGAGGAGGAATACAATTCTCCTTGTTCTCCCTCTCCTGTCATGCTGGGAATTTTGATTTCCTTTGGCAATGAAATGGAAAGGGGAATGCCAGGTTATAGTTTTAACTCCAACGCAGCACAATGGATTAGAAAGGACTTTTGCAGTTATCACGAAGAATCCAAGCTTATCTAAACCTTACGAATACGTGAAATGCTTTCTACCCATCTGCGTGTAGACGAGATAAAGCCGTCTTCCAGCATGTTTCTCCCGCCTTCATTGGCGATGAGCTTCGCGCGCGCGCGCGCGCGCGCACACACACATACACACATATA
>JAYJMB010000154.1:0-18464 GCA_036873735.1 Pouteria campechiana
TGAGAAGATATGCAAGCTTATGGTAGATCATTTTTATTGGAATGAATTTGAGCAGAACATATACCCTTCAAACACATGAGAGTAGAGTCTTTATTTTTGTGAGGGTCCTACTTATTTAGTTTAATCCATCTTCAAGCGAGAATGCTTATTAAAAGATTATAGGTTGTGTAAGAATAATTTGTTCATGAAGTGTTATGAGTTTTGAAGAGTTTTGGTTGTTCTTCGTTTATGATAATTGCAACCTTGATGTTCTTTTGGAGGAAATTGAATTTTAGTTTTGCCCAAGGATGAGCAAAAGTTAAGTATGGGGGAATTTGATAAGAATACAAAATGTCATATTTTCTACCCTTAATACTTAATCATTTACACTATTTGACTCTTATATGCACTTATGATTCTTATATTCTAATTTTGAAAATAATTGGAGTGGTTAAGTGCAAAAAGAAGTTAATTGAAGGATTTTGGACAACTTCAGCATTACCCCATATTTTAGGTATAACTCTCTCAGTTGACCTTTGATTGAGATGATTAAACATGTTCTGGAAACACAATGAAAAGTTCTACAATTTTCACGTTTATAGTTTTGAGATATAAGGACTACATCAAGGTCCAATACAAGAAGAATGCCAAAGTCAGGATGAAGTGCAGAGAAGCAACAAGGGGCAAAGCAGTCGAAGGCAGCTGACTAGCGCTTGACTTTGGAATTCTTCTTGTATTTGACCTTGATGTAGTCCTTATCTCTCAAAACTCTAAACATGAAAGTTGTAGAACTTTTGCTTATGTTTTCATAACATCATTAATTTTCTCAATCGGAGGTCAAATGAGAGAGTTATGCCCAAAATATTAAGTTGTCCAAAATCCTTCAATTGACTTCTTTTTGCATTTAACCACTCTAATTGTCTCCTAAATCAAAATATAAGAATAATGAGTGTATATAGGAGTCAAATAAGTTTAAAATGCTAAGTGTTAAGAAAATAAAATATGACATTTTTTATTCTCATCAGTTCTTTTGCATTTGCATAGAACTCCCATACAGCCGGGATAAGGGTTGTTGACAGTTGTTTAGTGAACTCTTCCCAGTGTCCCTCTCTAATTGTAGCAAGAATACTTCGCATAGGGTGATGAAAACCCCTCGCTTGTATGTACTTCCCCCATACCAATGAAGTTCTATATCTTTTTTCAGATTCTTCACTTACAAATGTAGGTTTGATGGGAGGTCCTGATTTGGTATTTTCGCTCTTCTTTGAAGGACTTGTGGCCATATGTTTCTTTCCTTTTGGAGGCATGTTGAAAATGGTCCTTAAGGTTGTCAAGCAATGCAATCATTGTTTTTCACTATTCTATTCATTGTGTGTTGGATCAAGTCACTTTGAACAAGCATAATGATCCCAAACACAAGCTAATCTTGATCAAACACAATGGAAGAACCCCAAACACCAAAAACCTTGCTGAATATAGCTTGACAATGCAACTATTACCCTCTTAGGCATTTTCATATACACTTCATGTGCAAAAGATATATCTTTCAATCTTCACAATTTTCCTTCAACTATGTGAAACCCCCATACAAAAATGCATATACAAATCCTGAATGCACATACTCATCCCCATAAAATTCATGCAAACGCATTAAAAAAAAAAGCCCCATGTGTCCACATCCTCCATTTAGGTATTTCAACAAACAGTTGATATGAAACTTCAACCCCTCTAATCCACACCAATGGATGATTTCCACAAAAGATGAAGAAGATAATAAATCTCTCAAAAACAAGAGAACTCGCTAGATTGCACAATCTTCTTCATTCCCAACCTTGAAGCCATTTGAAGAAGACGTTGGAGCAAGATGGCATGAGTGTGGATGAGACTTGAATGCTTGGAGAGTAGATTGGATGAGGGGAAATGAACAATGTTTGCCTGTGGCTTTGGGATAGAGAAATGGAGAGGAGAGATGGGTTGGATGGGGAGGTTTTCGTGATTCCTTGTGCTTGAAGGGATGAAGGGACTAGTGCTTGAAAAGGGGATGGGACGAAATGTTTTCTTCTGAAAATGGGGCTTGACCATTTTTTGAAATGGATGGGGGTTGGACTTAAGCATTATGTTCACGTGTGAGGGGGGAAGGTCATGTGCCACGTCATGGAAAAGTTATGCCGCAACATGAACTCCTTGGTTGCATACATTGTTCATCATAGCTATGACATGGAAATTGTTTGCTGCAACATGAACTCCCTGACTTCACTTAGCAAGCTTCCATGCCACAACATGGAAATGTGTTGTCGCGGCATGAACTCCCTGTCTTCACTTAGCAAGCTTCCATTCTACAACATGGAAAAGTGTTGCTGCGACATGAACTCCCTGATTTCATATTGTTGTTAATTGATTGCTGGAATGCCAATGTGCCTTGTGTCCACACTGAAAATCAAAGATTCAAGCATGTTATTTTGAATGACACTAACTACTAAACATGAATTAAATTTTTAAATACTTAACTAAAACTTAGTCTATAAAAATCAAATCTACCAAATATGCAATTAGTAACTATATTAATGCAATTTGAAATTAAAAATGGGTTTAGAAGCTTGGGTTGCCTCCCAAGAAGCACTTAAGTTACAGTCTTCAGCCAGACTCTTCCTCTTTCAAGGTCATTTGAGCATGACATTTACGTTGAGGTGATCAACACCACCCTCATAGTAAGGCTTCAATCTCTATCCATTGGCTTTGAAAGTCCCTTTTTCTTCATGATGAACCTCCACAGCTCCATATGGGAAAGCTTGTGTCACTATGAAGAGTCCTGGTCACTTGGATTTGAGTTTTCTAGGGAACAATCAAAGCCTAGAATTGAAAAATATCACTTTCTACCCTAGGACAAGTTCTTTTCTCTAGATATGCTTGTTATGCCATCCTTTTGTCTGCTCCTTGTATATCTTGGCATTTTCATTAGCTTTGTTATAGAATTCATCCAGTTCATTAAGTTTTAGAAGTCATTTCTCCTTGGCTGCATCCATGTTCATATTCAGTTGTTTCATTGTCCAATAAGCTTGGTGTTCTAGCTCCATTGGGAGATGACATGCCTTGCCATATACAAGCCTATAGAGCGACTTGCATATAGTTGTCCTAAATGCAGTCCAATATGCCCAAATAGCATCATCTAGCCTTTTAGCCCTGTCATTGCATGAGGTTTACAGTGTCTTTTCTAAAATTTGCTTCACTTCTCTATTAGAGATTTCTGCTTGGCCATTTATTTGAGGATGATAGGCTAAAGTTATTTTGTGCTTAACCCTATACTTTGACAAAAGATCTGCAAATTGTTTGTTACAAAAATGGCTTCCTTCATCACTGATAATGGCTCTTGGAGCTCCAAATCTTGTGAAAACATCTTTTCAAAGAAAATTAAGTACTATCTTCCCATCATTAGTGCGAATAACAACTACCTCCACCCACTTTGATACATAATCCATTGCCAAGAGGATGTACTTGTGGTTGTAAGATGAAGGAAATAGTCCCATGAAGTTGATGCCCTACACATCAAAGAGTTCAACCTCTAAAATATTTTTCAGAGGCATGTTATTCCTTCTCAATATGTTTCCAGTTCTTCGGCATCAATCACATGCAATAACAAAAGCTAGGGCATCGTTAAACAATGTAGCCCAATAGAAACTTGATTGCAGAACTTTTGTAGCTGTTCTGTTTCCTCCAAAATATCCTCCACACTCAAGCGTATGGAAGTGCTTGAGAATATCTTCCATTTTTTCTTCCATTACACATCTCCTTATTATCTGATCAGCACAATGCTTATAGAGAATTGGATCTTCCCAATAGTAATTCTTCGCTTCAGAATAAAACTTCTTGTTTTGATGAGGGGATAGTTCAGGTGGCATGATGTTTCCTACTAGATAGTTTATAAAGTCTGCATACCATGGAGTGGGTTGTTTTGAAGTAGTAACAGACAATTGCTCATCTTGGAATTTATCATCAATGGGAGGTTTCTGCATTTCTGCATCTTCTTCCAGCTCCACTCTTAAGAGATGATCTGCCACCAGATTTTCTATCCCTTTCTCGTCTTTGATCTCCAAGTTAAATTCTTAGAGTATAAGCACCCACCAAATAAGTCTTAGCTTTACATCCTTCTTAGCCATAAGGTATTTGATTGTAGAATGATCCAAAAATACAATCACCTTATTGCTAATAAGATAGGATCTGAATTTGTTAAAGGTAAAGAGAATTGCCAGCAATTCTTTTTCTATTGTGGCATAGTTAAGCTGAGCATCATTGAGAGTCCTACTGCATAATAAATAGTATGGAATACCTTGTTCCTTCACTGTCCTAGGACTGCACCTATAGCATAATTGCTTGCATCACACATTAGCTCAAATGGTTTATCCAACTCTATTACAACCATAATAGGTGCTGAAACAAGCTTTTTCTTTAGGGCATGGAATGCCTTCATCCATTCCTCATTGAAATCAAAGGATGTACCTTGCACAAGCAGATTGGAGAGTGGCTTTGAGATTTTTAAGAAGTCCTTAATAAACCTTCTATAGAATCCCATGTACCCAAGGAAACTTTGAATTTCCTTGACAGAGGTTGGTGGCAGGAGTTTTGCTATTGAATCCACCTTGGCTCTGTCAACTTTGATTCCCATGCATGAAATCTGATGTCCCAAAATAATGCCTTCCTTCACCAAGAAGTGGCATTTTTCCCAATTCAGTGCTAGATTTGTTTCTTCACATCTCTTTAAAATTGACTCATTTAATAAGTACAAAAGGAGGAAAAAAAATAAATGGAGCAACATCAAGATTTATCATTTTTAGAATTAATCAAACAATTTCCATTTTTATTGATTGTCCTCAATTGATTACACTTGCTGTGTACATCAGAAAAATTCTATGTTCACATTCTAGACCACAGGTGGTCCTAATCACATCTCCACAATGGGAGAAAATCCTTTATTAAAAGGAAAAGTACAGTACATCTTAGAGACCCAAAAATAAAACACACTCTCTCAAAATGAATGTGTGTTGTCTTTGGAATCGCCGAGCACATTGTGACAACTTGATATTTAGGGGATCACCTCAAGTCAATGGGTGGATAGGATGACACGGCTCTAGACTGGGTTGCTAAACACTAGGTCAACCTAAAGAATGGGTGTTTTCATCCAATTGGTTTATCCCGGGTGGAATCAAGATTGGGTGATTTCTATTGTTTAGACTATAAGAAATCATAGAGACAGGTGACCTAGGTTTGTTTAGCTTTCTCTCATTTCCCATGAGAAGTTTAAGAAGAGTGGGCCAGGTTGACTGGATTTGGCTCTGCTCTCTCAATTACCCATGAGAAGCTTAGGAAGAGTGGGATTAGCTCAGGTCTCTCAATTACCCATGAGAAGCTTAGGAAGAGGGGTATTAGCTTTGGCTCTCCCAATTACCCATGAGAAGCTTAGGAAGACTGAGATTAGCTAGGCTCTCTCAATTACCCATGAGAAACTTAGAAAGAGTTGTATAACTCAGCTCTCTCAATTACCCATGAGAAGCTTAGGAAAAGTGGGCGATTTGAATATTTGAATGAATGATATCTACTATGGTTTAACTCGATGAGTAGTGACTCAGTGACTCAGTAAGTCATAAATTAGTGACTCGATCCTAAACTTAGGCTTTTGAATGATTTGATGAGTGTTGTTTGGTAAGGTTTGACTCAGTGAGCTGATCCTAAACTTAGGCTTTTGAATGAATTGGGAAGTGGTGTTTGCTAAGGTTTGACTTAGTGAGTCATGACTTAGTGACTTGGTCTTAGACCTAGGCTTTTGGATAAGTTGATGAATGGTGTTTTCCAATATCCCATGGAAAACTGAAAGCGGGCGATCTCTGTCGTTTATACTGTAAGAGATTGAAGATCCAGGTTGTATGAATTAAGCCTAATTATACTTTGAGTTAATTAAGCCTAATTATGGTTAGCTCTAAGAACAGCGATTGGTGCTAAATGATAGTTCTTAATTGATTTAAGATAATGTCATTAGTTCCCTGATTTATTGGGTAGTTACATGGTTTAATCAGGGTTTAAACAGGTTTTAATGTATTTAAAATGTCTAATCCAGCATTATCCTATTGTCCATTAGCTATATGGGACCCACCATTACCACAGTATAGATGGGACCCATTTGTGTATCATGGTAGAGCCATGGTAGAGTGCTCTCAGGCACTAGAGAAATTACTAGTGGCCAAAGGCCACTAGTGTCAAGTGAGGCACCTACCTCTTAAAGACTCCTCAAGCACCTCTAGAAGAAATTCTCTCCCTCTCAAGAAGAGGGAGGGGTATTTATAGGCTTGATGTCCTCTGGGGGTAGTTTAGGAATATCAACTTCAAAACATGGGGGCATTCTTAGGATGCTAGCTTCAACATTGGGGGTATTTTGAAATTTTTTGGAAATGAGCCCAGCTTCACCATTTGGGGTATTTTGGGAATTCATGGAAAAAGGGCTCAACTTCACCATTTGAGCAGTTTGGGAATTCTTGGAAAATAGTCTTGGTTTCACCATTTGGGCAGTTTGGGAATTCCAACTTCACCATTAGGGCATTTTGGGCATGCAGCTTCACCATTGGGGAATTTTGGGCATGCTAGCTTCACCTGTGGGGGCATTTTGAGCATTCCAGCTTCACCATTGGGGGCATCCTTGTTAACATAATTTCCATCCAGCGACCAATAAATATTTATTTGGCTCTCCAAATGCATCAATTGAAGTGGTTTTTTTATGCCATCAATTTTAATTAATCACATGCTTGTGCAATAGGGGTACCATGCAATTAATATTTATTTGGGCGGTTCAAATCTTGTAGAAAAATGCCGACCATGCAGAAGAAATTGAATCTTACAGCTTCGTGTTTTATCAAGGAATAAGCTCCTGACAGGGTTGGGAACCCGTTCGGTCATGTTGCTTGGCTATGCATATTTTAATCAAATGTATCTCATCGATGTGAACCATTCCAAGTGCGTGGTTAAAGATCCACGTATGATCAGAAACATTCGCTTCTTTGGCAATAGCGCAGAAGAATTTCTTTACATGCATCTTATTTACGCAAGTCTCTATCTACGCAATTTCATTTGGATCCAATCCGAGGGAGTAAGAACCAGGAGCTAGGTTGCCTAAACTAGTCCATGAAATCAGCGACCCCTTCTTACCTGTCTGTTTGTCCAACCCAAGTTTCATGCCTGCCAAATATGAGTCCATTGGATAATAAAAGCTTTCCTGAACAACATCTCCATTCGCATTCCTTAGAATGAAATTCCTGCTGTCTAATAGCAGAGCCCTGCTTGAATTCACATGGGATGGTGAGATATACAGTGGATGGACAATACCCACTCTCACATCATCGACTAACAGATTGGCAACATCGTCAATGGTGAGAGCTCCTATGGTGTTGATGAGGGATTTTTCTCTATTAGCAACCCAAACTACATTCTCTTTTGTAATTTGCTTGAACCATATCCGAGATAACTGTCATTTGTGTCACTGGTGCTAAAAAGGCCAAGTTCAAAGACGCCACCAGTAGACACCAGGGTCTCTCCATCCCTCATAGATTGGCCTTGATTGTGCAGCTCGAAGAATGCCCTTTGGCCACGTCCTCTAAACTGCGCAGATGGTAAACAATGTAGGTGCAGAGAGTGCTTAAAGGATGCCCTTTGGCCACGTCCTCCAAATTGTGCAAGTGGTAAACGGCACAGGTGTGGAGAGTGGCTCCCTTGCGCAGGTAACAGGTGCGGATAAAAGGCAAATCCAGCAGAAAAATTTCACTCATCTGCACACCCTTCCAGTGGCTCACCTATGCGGGCTTATGCTTGTGCGGTTTCGGCTTGGCATGGATGATGCAGCTTGGAGATGTTGCCTACGCGGTTTGGAGGGTGTCTTGGCTGTGCAGAGTGTTTCTTGTTTTGCAAAGTTTGTTTTCACAAAGCCTGCCTATGCAGACAGGCTGGAGGCTTGTTGTCGATGATGCTTCATTCAAACTATGCAATTGGGCTAGAGAAGACATCGTTTTCTTGATTGCACCGATGGAAAATGCTCTGCTTGGGCAAGGTGACTCGTTCATGCTTGTCATCCGATTGACCCTTCGGCAAAGGCATCGAGCTCTCTGATGAAGGCTTAGATGGCGGGACCCAAGCATCTATAGGCTGCAGCGTCAGAGAAGTGGCCGGAGACTCTAACGCATTTCTACTATCTGACACATTTTCCACTCCTCCTCCATTGTCCATAGCAGCAACCGTCTCTGGAGCTGTAACGAAGCAGGCCTCGTCATCCACCTCCCCGGTTAGCATCATCTTCTTTGCACCTATGGCATCTTTGCACCCATGGCATCTTTGCACCCATGGCATCTTTTTGCTGCTGACCACCGACAACTGTTGAACTTTGTTGCTTAGGCAAGTCAGTCTAGTCCTCTGCCTTTTCCCCTTGCCACTGATGAAGTTGTCAGCCGCTGGTTGCATCATGATGTGACAAACACAAGTTGGCATTGCGATTTCTCTACTACCAAGTGGAAACAACCCGGATTTGCTATCATCATTTGCCGATGGGGTGCTGATGAGGCCGCTAGCTCTATTTTCCTACTGAAAAAATTAAAGAAGACACTGAAGATGTATCAACGTCTTTGCTGTCGATGATGCAAGCTGCTGCGACTATCGTCAATGTCCGACCATCTGTCGGGTGATCTATGAAGGCCAAAAAATCACCATTGACTTTCCGACTCTGACGTGGATTCCCCCTTTCGGTCGCTGAAAATTTCAAAAAGCCATTCAAAAACCCATTGTCGTGCTTCCTATCAATGATGTCGTCGCTATAGCTCCCTTGTTGCTGAGCAGAACTAGTCCGCTGTCCTAGCTCACCATAGCTGACCGATGATCGTTACTCCTCCGGCAGACCAACTTGGCCTTTGCCATCTTTGACTTCCATCGTCTGAACAACCACCTCTGTTTATATATTATAGCAGATGGAAGTTAAACAAATCTCTGGAGAAACCACAAGGCTGCAAGCACGGAGCTAAAACAGAGTATGAAATGCATAGGATGGAAGGGCCAACCACCAGTCCATGCAATCAAAGCAGCTCCATGAGCAGGATGTCCAGCAATGCACTCCCAATTACTGCAGTTGGAAGGTTGTCTCCTGACGATGCATTCAGATGGGTTTAGATTATGAAGATGAAATCATCGGTTGTGCGGTTGGGTTGCTATTTGATGGGTAGAGACGGAGCTGCCTTCATCTGCCTTACTTGTGCAACCAAAGAGATCTAGAAGCTCACCTGCGCAGTTGAACTCTGCCTATGCCAGTGCATGATGGATGAGTAAGCTAACTACCAACCAAAGAAAGGCATGTTCAAGAATGGAAACCTTGCTTGCATGATCAGCAGTCTAGATATATTGATTAACCTTGTGAATTAATTCTTAGAAGATGTTGTCAATTTTTGTCCAATATTATACTTCTAATTTTTGATGCATTTTATCCAACCTCAATAAATGCTCCTTGTTGGGTAGCAACATGGGTAAGCACTTGATAGAAATGGGCATGGAAGTGTCCACCATTTGAAAAATCAAAAAATCAGGAGGACCTCAATCTCATTGCGGAGATTAGCTCTATGTGGTTTCAGCCATGGTTCTTTCCTGATCTTGGCCTTCCATTTGAAATTTCATAAAGTTGCCACAAATTTTTGCTTTAAGAAACCCATTTGCATGCCTTTTAATGTTGCCATTTTTGGTATCTGTTAGGCCCAACGGCAGCCCCTCCTCGAGCCTGTAAAGTTGCTTGTGAAGAACAATAGTGCATTCTTCTCATTTCGGATTTTCAAGCAAGAAGTTATAACGTTCACCACCTTTCTTGACGGATTTCTTTTAGAACTCAAAATCTTGTTTGCTTAGAAGCAGGGTTGCATCCTATTAAGCTTGTCGCCATCTTCCACCAATGTTGGGAGAGGATATAGATTGCTTCTTGCTTGTCATTGGGACAGGGATAACGTCTGCTCCTTTCAAATCTGCATGACCCCTTTGAGAAAGTCAAGCAAGGTTTTGGCATCTTGGTAAGAAGGTTGGATGATGGCCTTGTTCCTTTCTTGATAAAAATCATGATTATTTGAATACCCACTGGTTTGGTTTCCTTCTTCATTATTTCATCTTGCCTCTTTTGTTTACAACATTTTTCTAGTTCTACTGACGCTGGGGAAGAAGAAGCCACTTCAATGCTGTTGACCACCTGAAAATTTCATTTGGTGGGGCTGACAAGAAAGAGAGCCCACTTTGGATGTTAGTGCGGTGTGGGTTTGGCACAGCCAAATGGTGTCATGGTCTCATGCTGGCATAGCCCAGTGACTTCGTCGGCTCTTGTTGGCTCTATCCAACGGGGTGTGTGTGCGTGTGGGTAGGCTAGCGGGAAACAGGGCCTAGCCCCCTTGACGCTGGCTTGATGGGAAGCTAAGCCTAAGGGCTCTTGGGAGCTGGCTAATATGGGGGTTAGGCACCTGACCTTGTGGATTTAAGCCCAAACGGACTAGTTTGTGGAACAAAAACCATGCAGGCTATTTGCTGGGCATGGGAAAATAGGCTGATGGACTGGGCCAGCTATGTGGACCCACCACCCTTTTATTTTATTTTATTTTGAACCCCAAAATTGATGGATGACCAAAACCCCCCAAATCTCATGATGTTTGTAGAGGAAAATTCCAAAAATTCATGATTGCTTTGAACAATTCCCAAAAATCCGTGATTTCGTTGGAAAATTCACAAAATTTCATATTTTGTTGAAAAATTCCCAAAAATTTATGGTTGTGTTGGAAAATTCCCCAAAAATTCATATTTATGTTGAAAAATTCACAAAAATTCATGGTTGTGTTGGAAAATTCCCAAGATTTCATGCTTATGTTGGAAAATTCCAAAAAATTCATGGTTTTGTTGGAAATTCCCAAAAATACTTGTTTATGATGAAAAATTGCCAAAAATTCATTGTTGTGTTGGATAATTCCCAAGATTTCATGTTTATGTTAGAAAATTCCAAAAATTCATGGTTGTGTTGGAAATTCCCAAAAAAACATGTTTATGTTGAAAAATTCCCAAAAATTCATAGTCATGTTGGATTCAACTTTCTTTGCTCTTTCTTCATGTTATCATGCATTCTTCGAATGATGAATTTACTAACACACTTTGCTCCCCCTTGGGATTTTTAACAAGTATGGATTCTCACAACAGAGTGACTTCTCCATCCCTTGTCGGTTCGATTGATTATGTGGACTTTGACAATTCTCCTATTAGAGTGGATGAGTCTGGCTACATTCCTTGCAACAATGATCTATTCTCTGCAAGAGAGCGTGATGTAAATGATCATTTAGAAGATGAAGCAATATCGACACACTCTATAGCAGATGGTTCCACACCAAATCCTCCCGTTTCTGAAGCGATTCTTTCATCTAATGGTACCCTTGAGCAAGATTTAAGAGTATCAAAAGATGGATTAGAAGAAGGAGAGATCCTTGTCCCATCACAGTACCGAGGGGAAGTTCATGTTGTAGCCCAGTGCCAAGGGGAAATTCTTCTTGCACCACGACACCAAGAGGAAGTTTCTATTATGCCACCATGCCAAAGGGGAGTTCCTATTGTGCTACTGTGCAAAGAGAAAGTTCATGTTGTAGCCTAATGCCAAGGAAAAGTTCCTATGGTGCCACAACACCAATTGCAATGGAAACAAAAGAAGCAAAAGAAAGGTGGTGACCCTCACCTTCAAAGTGCTATCCATTATTATCAGGTTAAGGAGATAGACAAGGGTTTCTTTGTTTGCCTGAACGTAGAGCTCCTGAAGCAAAAACTTCCTAGTTTTGATAGTGACATCCCTGGTCATTCTCTAATACGTCACTTTTCCATGCTAAATATGAAAAGTAAAGAAAGCCCTTTCGCTCTCCACTTTCAACCTTGCTTTGTGCATAGAAAAGATGTTGAGAGCGCTTACCTATCTACTAATGCTTTTGCACACTATGATGAGAAGGACCACTTCAATGGCTATTTCCTGTCTCCCATCAAAGAAATGTTTGATCCTCATGAATACTCTATGGAGGCTCCTTGCCAGAGGGCAACAATTCTTGAGGGTTATAAATTTGTTATTGATGGTGAAAGAGGCTAATTCAATGGTGGTTTACCAAAGAATAATTTCTTTAAACCTTGGTCAAAGCATATAGCAACAGCGCACAAAAGTATCCTCTATCAGGCTAGCATTTATGACGTGATTCTTTGCACTCACAGTCCATTCCACTGGCACATGGAGGCCATGTGCAGCATCATTCAGTTCAGATCTCCGATGACCATTCCTTCTATTTCCATTGTGGTGAGATGAGCATCACGCTGTAGGACCTCAATGTTGCTTGTGGGTTGCCTATCATCGGGGAGCCTTTTGATTTGTACCTGCCACCAAATAAGGATTTTAGAGAAGGCAGCTTAGGTTATCGCATCTTGAATATAATGAGTAAGTTAAGGTGGTCTGGCACTAAGCTTTCCTGGATAGTCTGGGCATTATTGTTCGAAAGGATTTCCAATCCCAATGCTCAAAGATGTAAGATGTTAGCATCTGAAGATTGGGCCAAATGGAATATTTGGTCTGATGAAGTTATTTTGAGCAGTATCACCCTAGAGGAGGAATTAGTCTCATTCCTTATGCCGTGGCTTTTTGTTATTATCTATCATTCATCAGCACATGATCATTGCATCAACCCCTTATGCTTAATGTCAGCTCTTTAGCTTGCTGAAGGTAAGAGACTATCCATGGCTCCTCGCGTATTGTGCGACATCTATCGTGGGCTGAACGATATAGTCTTACATCATTCTGGGCCAGTCACATGCACTACTTACTTCCCAGTCCATTTCTTTACAAAATGGTTAGGACTCTATTTCCCCTAGATTTATGGGGTTGACTCACCAACTCAATTGCCTAGTGAAGGTTTATTATTGGGAAAGTTTTTGACTGCCATTTTCAGGAACATACGGTTTGATGAAGTGACATATCGGTTAATGAAGCTGCACAAGTTTTCTTAGGAGATATTTTTACTTACTCCGGTTAACAATTCTTTAAGATTTGAGGTGAAAGGCAAGGATGAAACCTTTGGTAAGATTAATGATTTAATTATTTCTTTGCAAGCTTGCTTGTTTCCTCTTTGAGAAGGCTCTAGGTTTTGGGTTGGACCATAATTTCCAAATCGGTTTGCTAGGCAATTTAGTTATGACCAAGAAATGTAAGATCGCATCATATTTATATCGCCAGAACAGCGTATAATAGGAGTGGGTCCAGCTGGGTGGTATCCACTGCCATTCCATTTTACCTCTACATTTTGAGATTTTGACATTTTCTTACCTAGTCCAGCCCAAAGAGTCCATGTGACCAAGGACTATGCTTAGTGGTATAGCACCAATGGGGGCAAAATCAGTAGGACATTGTCTTCTAATTGTGGTATATTTGCTTACCGTCCATTGACATCCTCTTTCATACTTGACATGCCCGAGAATGTCTTCTTGAGGGCACAACTGGCCATGGGTTTGGAGAGGCTGTCCACTTTTCCACAATGAATTTTATGGTTAGACAAAGGTCATCCTCGTTAAAATATTCATCGCATTGATTGCAATCACATTGGGTGGTGGGGTTATGGTGAGCAGATATACCTCGTAGGTGAAGATATCTGGACGGAGTCGATAACTCCTGAGCCGGCTCCTTATGTCCCCCCAGATTATGCTAAGCAAATTGCACCAATCATCGTGCCTTTTTTAAGGGACGAAATGACTAAAGCAAAAGCTGATGCAAAGGCAGGGTTGGAACAGTACTTGGCAAATTGTAGTCCAGTACGATTCCATGATAAGGCTCCTCGGGCTTCAGTTCCTTTGAGAACAACCTTATCTCAAAAGAAAGGGACTGAATCTAGTAATGCTATTGCAAAGCAGGATGAGAGGGAGAAGACTAGCCAAGGATTATCCAAGCTTCCTCCTCCAAGAGTGACCAAAAGTGTAATTTCGTGCCGCCAAGCAGCTCCTCTAGTTTTGGCTCTCAAGAAGAGTACAAAGGCAGTAGCGAGTAAAGAGGCTTTTTCTCTAGTCATTAAGAAGAGTAAGAAGACAATAGCTAATTAAGAGATTCTCGCTCTAGTTATCAAGAGGAGCAAGAAGGCGATAGCCAATGAAGAGGTTCTTGCTCTCGCCATCAAAAGGAGCAAGAAGGCGATAGCTAGTGAAGAGGTTCCTGTTTTGCAAAAAAGAAACACTACTTCCAAGAGCTCTACCACAGATCAAAGGAAGAAGGCCAAGGTAAGTCAAAAAGTGTCTAAACCTCTTTCTAGGAGCATGCTTCCTTGTGATACAACTCCTTCTACCCCATTGCCTTCCAGACCCATTGAGGCATCAGAGCAATTGGCGGAAGGTGTCGGTGCATCTGGTGGGAAAGATATTGAAGTTGTTGCTACTGTAGGGATTCTCATGGAGATGCATAACAATTAACCGGACGCTTTTGATGCATTAGTAGGAGACTAGAGGGAATCTTCACCTGATCTCTTCGATTTATATGAGGTCATTTGTTAGCTTGGTGACATTCCTTCTCCTTTTACTCCATTATCTCCACACCTTCTTCATTTGGTAAGACCTCTAATTGAAGAGGAGCTTACCTTGGTAGAGATCCCATTGGAGAATGCTGCTTCCATAGTTGTTCTTGAAGGAGATGTGGATAAAGCTAGTCCTAATCTTGACGATGAACATGCTGTAGGTGAAGCCTTTCTCTCTGCTCTTGAGGCATTGCAGCAGATTGATGATAGTGCTTATGAACCACATAGTGAGATACCTAAAGCATCAACATCGCATTTTCATGCTGTGCTCAGTGAGGATTTTCTTCAGATGTTGTCTTCTGCTTGTATTAAGGCAACAAAGGAGCAAAGCAAGGTTCAACAAGAAAACTTAAAAGATAAAGTTTAATCTTTTTGTTCAGATTTTGCTAGATCACAGCAGAGAGCCTTTTCGTCAAATGCAATCTCAAGTTTAAAACATCATTTTCTATTTCATGCTGAAGGTATAGAAAGGCTAGGTGGTGACATCTCTTGTTTGTCAGTCATCTTCAAGCAACTCGAGTCTTTTCAGCAAGAGTGAGAACAGGCTGAATTAGATGCTATCCCGAGACTTCCTGCTGAAGTCATCGCTGCCAAGGAAATTGAACTTAAGGATCTACGGGCTAAGATTGATGAGAAATCATCAATCATGAGCATGGCTTTAGAGCATCTTTCATCTCTTCAAGTAGAGTTGACCTCTTTAAGAGAAAATGTTAGAACAAACAGAGATCTCCTTGAAGTCCTTAAGTGGGAATTTCACCAATTGAGCCATCATTTATCCTTTCAAGAATCGCTTGTTGCTTCCAATGAGAAAGATGAAGTCGAATGTTTAGAGATCATCAAGCACTTGAAGGAAGAAGTGACTACTTCCCAGTAAGAAGTGATGGGCGGTAAGCTTGGTGTTTAACCAATCAGTTATATGCCTTAGCCATGCGGGCTTGATATAACTTGATTCTTTGCTTGGCTTGAAACCACTTTTCATCCAGAACGTCGAGCTCTTCGAACTGCAACTTGGCTTGTTGGTCAATTGTCAGCCCTGAATGTGTTGCAATTCTAAGCGATATCAATTGCACTTCCAAGGGCAAGACTGCCTCTGCCCCGAACACTAAAGAATAAGGCATTACATTAGTTGCTATCCGATGAGTTGTGCGATAAGCCGAAAGTGCCTCTGGCAATTTGAGATGTCATTGCCTCTTATTCTTATCTGTCATTCTTCTCATAATTTTTAGGATTGCCTTATTGAATGCTTCTGCTTGGCCATTTTCTTGTGGATGATATGGTGTAGAGAATACATGTTTGATGTCTTATTTTCGAAAAAGCTTCTCCATTACCTCATTCTTGAATGGAGTTCCATTGTCCAACGTAATCTGGCATGGATTACCATATTGATACATGATCTTGAATTTGATAAACTCGATTACTTCTTTAGCTTTGACTCTCTTATATGAGTTAGCTTCTACCTAGTTGGAGAGGTAATCGATTGCAGCCAGGATGTAGGCATGTCCCTTGGAAGATGGAGGGTTGATTGGACTAATGATATCAAATCCCCACCTTGCAAATGGCTAAGATATGCTTGCGGGTACCAATTCTGAAGGTGGTATGTGCCAGATATCCCCATGGAGCTAACGTTGAGATATGATTTGGTAAATTGTAACAAGTTTGAGACCATGGTAGGCTAATAATATCTTAGATATTTGATCCATCTATATAATCTTTGACCAGACGAATGCCCTCTGTATTCGCTAGAATGTGCTTGCATGAGTGCATATTGGATCTCTTTCCTGTTAAGACAATGGAGCCAGAATCCATCATATGCCCGGCGATACAGTGTATTGTTGTAATACACATATCGAGTAGCTCTTTTTTTTAGAGCTAACCTTTCTTGCAAGTTTTCCAGGAGAATCCCATATTACAAGTAGTCGATGCATGGGGTTCACCAATCATTCGCCATCAGTTCCATACAGGCTATGCATTCCACTCGCTTAGTAGTCTCTTCATCATATGAGTCAGGAATGTGACTTCATTGCTCAACTTTGACAATGACCTCTTATCCTCTCGCAATGGCTAAAGCAGTTGCTAAATTTGCTAGAGCATCAGCGATAGTATTCTCAGTCCTTGGGACATGCCCTCAACTTTGGGATCACAAAATTAGACATCTTTGGCAATTCGGAACTAGTGGTCTAACAATTAACCACTGAATCGCCAAAGATGTCTAATTTTGTGATCCTGAAGTCGATGGCAATCTGAAGTCCTAGGACTAATGCCTCATACTCCGCTTCATTGTTGGTGTAATTCTTTCCTAAATAGAAAGAATATGGAAGAATGTCTTTCTAAGGTGAGATGAAGACAATTCCAATGCCAGCACCCACAACTTTGGTAGCACCATCAAAGTACATCTGCTAGGGAGTGTTAACTTATGCAATAAATACTTCATTGTAAGGCAAGTCTTCTTGTACAATGACCTCTTCGTTGACTGGATGAGCTACCAAGAAGTTAGCCAGAACTTATCCTTTCATCGCTTTTCGTGGAATAAAAATGATGTTAAATTTTGACAACAGTAATGACCACTTGGCCAACCATCCTGAGAGCATAGGACGAGTGATCAAGAACTTGAGCGGATCTGCTTTAGAAATTAACCAGATCTCATGAGCAAGGAAATAATGCCTTAACTTTTGGGCTACAAACACCAAGGCAAGGCATGTCTTTTCGATCGGAGAATAATTGCATTCTGCATCGATCAACCGATGGCTAAGGTAATACAATGCTTCTTCCTTACCATCTTGATTTTCTTGTGCGAGCAATGCCCCTAGCGATTGCTCGCTTGTGGAGATGTACATAATAAGTGGTTTACCCTTAGTTGGTACAGCCAAAACCAGGGGTTGCGGAGTAATTGTTTAATGGTATCGAAAGCTTTCTGGCAAGCTTCATTCCTAACAAACTCTATATCCTTCTTTAGTAGATGATGAAATGGCTAACATCTTCCTACTAAATTGGCCATAAATCTTTTAATATAAGATAGCTTGCCTTGCAAACTCCTTAGATCATCTATGTCCCTTGGGGGAGGCATGTTTCTGATGGCCTCTGCTTTTTGTGGGTCCACCTCAATTCCTTGATGATGGATGATAAATCCCAAGAACTTTCCTGACCCAACTCCAAATACGCATTTGAGTGGGTTCATGCGTAGCTTGTTTTTCCTGAGCCGTATAAAGATGGTGCATAGATCCTGACGATGCTGATCATAACCATTGAATCTTACCTCCAAGTCAACGACATAGCATTCAACATATTTATGAAGCATGTCATGACAAATAACTTGCATAGCTCTTTGATAAGTCGCTATTGCATTCTTTAATCCAATGGCATAACTTTATAGCAAAAGACGCCCATTGGAGTGCGAAATGCAGTGAAAGCCTTGTCTGCTGGTGCCATCTTGATCTGGTTATAGTCGGAGTAACCATCCATGAACAAGAATGTATCGTAAAGTGATATTTTATCGATAAGGAGTTTTGTATATGACAATGGGGACTCATCTTTCGGACAGGCTTCATTGAGATTGCAAAATCGACACAAACTCATATTTGCCCATTCTTTTCTTTACCGGGACAACATTGGAGAGCCATGTTAGGAACTTGATTTCTCAGAAGAAGTTGGCCTCTAGCAATTTGTTTATCTCATTCATGATTTGTTGCTCCAATTTAGGTCTGAACTTACTTGGCGATTGCTTTACTGGCCACTTCTTCGAGAAATATGCAAGGAATGCATTGCAATATCTAGATCTAAGCTAGGCATTTCAAAGTTTGTCCATTGATGGCCAAAAACTTGATGGCTTCCATCTGTCCCCGGCAACGGCGCCAAAAACTTGATGGTTGCCATAAACTC